>JAAALK010000908.1:0-23557 GCA_019279435.1 Zizania palustris | reverse complement strand
CCAATTCGGAGTATATCTTGAACTTAACTCTTCCAAGAGCTTACTTGCCAGCTAAGATGGAAGACTATCTTCTTTCTCATTAGATTAGTCTTTTACCATTTTAGCCCTATTAAGGGTACCAAATAGTTTCCACTATGTCAGTTGTAATAGAGGGGTAAAAGGGTCTTTTCCTTAATGTTTGGGCCTATAATACCCCCGTTTTACCCTGTAATAGGGACCGAATACAAGTTATTCAATACACACTTTCGAACTATTGTAAGTTATTATCCTTTTGGAGGCTTGGAATAGTTTCCTTCGCAAACACTTCGTTTGTCAGTTTCTAATCTTTAGAAACCTGTTAGCGTAATCTTTTACGCCAACAGTTGGCGCCGTCCGTGGGGAACCTAGTCCAAAAAACTTCGTTCTCTACCAAGTTCTCAAACCATGCCTCCTAAGCGGAGTGCAGGTAGTAATCCTGTTCGGAGGTCCCCTCGGACCTCCGGAGGAAGATCTTCAGACACAGTTGAGGTCGGAGGACCTTCGACATTTCCTCCACCTCAAACTCCGGAAGGGATTCCCCTTCCTCGAGCATACGGAGTTCCTCCGCCAACTCCATCTATACTTCGGCCAACCGGAGTCCCTCTTCCACCTCAAGTTCCACTTCGAACTGATCCCTACAGTTCTCAAGACCCGAAAGACCCATCTGGAGGAGATGAAGACAGTCTTGGTGATATGGCCGCTCAAATGGCCAGTCTCCAAGCCGAAGTAGCAAGGTGGCGGCAAGAAGCCACGAATAGGCTTCGTTCTCAAGCCACCCCAATCATTCCCGAAGTGCCCGAAGACGACGAGGTTATTTATCCCGAAGCCCGGAGAATGCTTCCTTCGACACCAAGTCTCCGCTGCATCTTGAGTTGCAGAAAGTACGCTTCGACCCTAAGTTCAAAACTTTGAAGCTTTGCAAGTATGCCGGAGATGAAGATCCTGGGGAATTCGTCCGTTCTTATGCTCTAGCAATTGAAGCCAGTGGTGGAGTGCGGGACACTATGGCAAAATGCTTTCCCCTAGCTCTTCAAGGAGTGGCATTGCGGTGGTTCTGGTCTCTGAAGCCAGGATCAATTAGTTCATGGGGGCAGCTGAAGAAGAAGTTCGTAAGCAATTTTCAGGGCACCTTCGTGCCTCCAATGTCAACAGGAAGTCTTTTCCAGGTGAAGCAGCTCCCTAGAGAGACCTTAAGACAATATTTCAAGCGCTTCGCTCATACGAAGTCGCAAATTCGAGGGTTAACTACGTCTTCAGTAGTTGACGCGGCTCGAGAGGGAGTTATTCATCCAGGCCTCCTTGATAAACTTCACCGGAAAAGCATATCTTTGTTTCTCAGTTGATGTCTTATTTCGAAGAGTATGCAAGGTCAGAAGAAGGATGGCTTCGGAGAACTGCTGCAACCCCGTCGATACTGCAAGAAGTGAAATTGGAAGTGAAAACTTCAGCACAGCCACAAGGGCCTAGCTTCGAAGTTCAGCATGACAGGCGTAGGGGGCAAAAGCATCCTCGTTCGGAAGTTCTGAACATTGCACCCCCACAGAAATTTGCTCAAAGAGCTTCGCAACCCTCAGGAAGCAAGACCAGTGGCTGGAGGCCGCCAGGGAAACCGGCTGGCAAAGGCCAGACCTTTTTCTGCTGTATCCATGGTGAAAACCGGAGCCACGCAACTAATGTGTGCAAGTCTATACTTGCTCTGAGAGGAGAATATCTGGAAAGAACTTCGGGTCGAGGCACTACTGACCGAGTTCCAGCTGAAGTGCGTCCGGAGCCTGTCTAGGCTGTGGCACGGATAGAGAACTTTGATTCGGCAAGACGCCCTCCGGTGGTCAATATTATGCCACCTCCGAAGCAAGAAGAGGGGCAAGATCGAGGAAAAGAGTAGTCCTCCCCATCTCTGGAGGAGGGACCCTAGGAAGTATGTCCAAAAGGTAGAGAAGAGAATATGTCAAAGAAGTGGGGCATATTGGAACTTCTTCGTCTGCAGCTGCTATGCCCGAATGGTCCCATGTGCCAATATCTTTCTCCGCAGATGATGCATCTGGTGTTAAAGTTCCACATGCATACCCACTTGTCATTACTGCAGACATAGCAGGAACGGAGGTTCGGAGAGTGCTAGTTGACGGAGGGAGTTCGGCAGATATTATTTTTGTCCAAGCTTTTGATCAACTCTGCATCTCCAGAAAGCATCTTCTCCCAGCAGCCCGTCCTTTGCAAGGATTTGTAGGACCCCCTCTGATGCCCTCAGCCAAATTGGCCTGGAAGTTACTTTCGGAGAGGGGCTATTAGCCAGGACAGAGGAAGTGATCTTCGATGTTGTAGATGCTCCATATGCATATAATGTCATCTTCGGAAGAGGCATGTTAAACCAATTCGGAGCTGTGGCGCATCATAATTACTTATGTATGAAGATGCCCACACAAGCAAGAGTACTCACTGTTTTCGGAGATCAAGCCATCGCGCGAAGAGCGGAATATGGTCATGGCGCTCCTCTTGACCCGAGACAGGTGAACAGTGTGCAAGATGATCCGGAGAATTTTTCTGCTCCTAGCGAATCCTCGAAAAGATCCTTCCCAAGACCAAGTCCTGAAGGAGAGATTGCAACGAAGGTTATTATCAAATATGGCAAGGAATATTCATTTCAATTTGGTAAAGACTTGCCTCCAAAAGTTGCTGCCTCCTTAGAAAAAGTAGTTGAGGAAAATTTGGATGTCTTCGCTTGGTCTGATGAAGACATCACCGGAGTCAGTCGGGACATTATTGAACATAGTCTACTTGTTAACCCAAAGGCTCGGCCTGTTAGGCAAGGACTCCGGAAGATGTCCGCGGAGAGAGCTGTCCTTGCTAAAGACGAAGTTGAAAAGTTGCTGAAGGTTGGGATTATCAGGGAAGTGGCTCATACGGAGTGGTTAGCCAACCCAGTCTTCGTTAAGAAGAAATCTTCAGGGAAGTGGCGCATGTGTATAGATTTTACATATCTGAATAAAGCATTCCCCCGTGACCCCTACCCCATGCCCCACATCGATCAGTTGGTCGACTCCACTACTGGTTCGGAGTTATTAAGCTTCCTTGACGTGTATTCTGGCTATCATCAAATTTGGTTGAAGCGCGAAGATAAAATCAAGACAAACTTCATAACTCCTTCAGGAGTCTTTGTTATGTAAGAATGCCTTTTGGCTTAAGAAATGCCGGGGCTACATTTTCGAGGTTAATTGCTAAGGCTCTAGGTCATCAATTAGGTCGTAATGTAGAGGCCTATTATTGGGGCGATGGATCGGACCAACAGGTTAGTGGAAACGAGAGTGGTGTATTCAATGTTCCTTGAACTTGTCGTTACAACTACAGTTGAGGGGCATTTATAGGGTGCCCTACCCGACAGGTCGAGCGCTTCTGGACCACCAACTGCCAAGTGGCCAGGCCTCGGTCGGTAGTACAGACAAAACAGACTATACACAGTACAGATAAGAAGATTCGGCTCTGACACCGTATCATCCGTATCGCGATCTCCTGCACCGCCCGACACGGCCCAGAGGATCATGATCCTGTCCCCAGTACACTTATTCTTCTTTCTCTCACCAACGTTTCTTCCGGCTTCACTGCTGCGAGCCGGGGGATGGCCCCCGGCAATCTTCTCTCGGAGGGCGGCCTCCGGCATCCTTCTCCCGGAGGGCGACCTCCAGCATTCTTCTCCTAGAGGGCGGCCTCCGGCATTCCTCTCCCGGAGGGCGGCCTCCGGCATCCTTCTCCCGGAGGGCGGCCTCCGGCACTCTTCTCCCGGAGGGCGGTCTCCGGGGGGTCTCGGAGCCTCCGGGAGCCTCCGGCTTCTATCTTCGCAGGTCCCGGTCCTTTCGGTGTCGGGCATCGGGCCCCCTAGTTGGGGGTCCCGCTTCGGCTGTCGGGATTATCTCCCCCAACAGTAGCCCCTCGCTTCTTTCTTCTCAGAAGCCCTGCATCAAGAGAGGATGGAAGCGCACATGATAATCCCGGGGATTCCTATGAAGAACGCAACTTACATTGGGATTCTGGCTCGCGGAGTGAGCCCCCTTCAACCGACGCGGGAGAGCTTTGAAGCGGGCAGGCGCAGCCAGACCGGGAGGCGGAGTCCCGCTTCGAATTCCCCTTCTGGGAGAAGTTTGACCGGCTCCCCGGATGCTTACGCGCCTTTGACCACTGGGCTCCAGTCCCGAGGAGGTGGCCCAACGCCACCCAAGGCAGTTAATGCCGCGCGCGTGCACACGGCGTTGGGGAGGCGAACCGTCGGCAGGCCGCTGCGCCCCGAGGCGCCGGTTAGACATTAAATGTAGGTGCGATGCAACCGCCGTGTTCACACACGGAACGAGTGGAAGAGGAAACCGACGGCTTCGTACTTAAATACCATCCGCTACGCGCCTGGTTCCTCCTTCCTTACTTCATCGCGCACGCTCTAGCCACACCAGACTGCACCCACTTTGCTCCTTGAGCGCTAGTCCTCTTCTCATCTCCTTGCGCGATGGTGAGGGGCGACACCCCGACAATGGCGATGGACCCGCGCTTTCTGCAGCGCCAGATGGCAGCTGCGGCGGCGGCGGCCACAGGCCCATCAGAAGCACACGGCTCGCGCGAGCTCCGTCCTGCCTCGGAGCGGTTCCGGGAGCAGACCCTGGAGCTCGGCCCATCTACGTGCACGGAGGCGTCGATCGAGCAAGCGACTAGGGGCCGCCTTGGTCCCGAGACGCTGGCGAGGAGACTTGGTCGGGAGGCGGCCCCGCAGCCGCGAGAGGGCGAGGTCGTCGTCTTCGAGGCTTTCTTCGAGGCGGGGCTAGGGTTTCCCGCCTCGGAGCTCCTCGCCGGGGTCCTAGACGCGTTTCACGTGGAGCTCCCGCAGCTATCTCCCAACGCCGTGGCCCGCCTCGCCATCTTCGAGTGGGCCATGCGTGCCGAGGGCTGTGACGGAATGGTGGAGGTCTTCGCGGAGATGCACGAGGCCCTCTGCCAGCCAAAGAAGAAAGAAGGTCAAATACTAGCCTTCGGAAGCATTAATTTCCAGCTCCGGAGGAAGTACGCGGACTGCTTCCCGGCGAAGGCCATCAACGAGAGGTGGTACTCCAAATGGGTGAGCCGGTGGTTCTACGTCCACGTGGGGCTTAGCTCTGGACTCGCTGGGATTCCGTGCCACATCTGGTTCCGGAAGGAGGCACGCGTTGAAGTTGACTCCGGCATGATCTCCGCGAGGATCAAGCTTCTTCAGATCGTTGCTCGCCGAATGAGCATGTGCGACTTAGTGGAGGAATTCGTGGCCCTCGAAATCCCTCCGCTGAAGGAGGAATGGCCGGCGTCGCTCCGGAGCAGCCGGGATGAATCGATGCCAGCGGAGATCTCCCGCCAACTCGGTAAGCGTTCGCGCTTGTTTACTTTGACTCCGCTTTTTGCTCGGAGGGCATCTTGATTCTGACCTTTGGACTGCAGGGTCGCTTGTGGTCCGGACCCCCGAAGAGGTGGCCCGCGTGACGGAGGGGATCCTTGGAGCCCCTACCCAAGCCAAACGCACCCGACGGTTGGAACTGGTGGGTTCCTGGGAGCGCTCCAACCGAGTGTGGGGCGCTCTTGAGCTCTCGCCTCCGTCTCTTCCGGAGGGCGAGGCCCTTTGGGATGTCTCGAAGAGGAAGGTGGGCGATCCCGACGGTGGCCTCTCGCCCAGGCGCCCCCGCAAGAAGAAGAAGATAGTGAAAGGGCCCAAGCAGCTTTCCCCGGAGCCAACCTCTGCCTCCCGCTCCGAAGGAGGAGGATCTAGCGACGGGGCTCAATCGGAGTCGGGGGATCCTCCGGCGATTCCGGACCCGATTCCGCCCGTCCGCTCGGGCACCGAGAGGACCGAGGGTGCTCTCCCTCATTCGGGCTTCGCGGACCCTGCGCCAGGGGCTAGGCGGGGGGTCCCTGCCGCCCGGACAATGCCGCCCCTAGAGACTTCTCTCCCGCACCAACCGACTTCAGAGGGGGGCTCCATCGGCTCCCACGGGAGCAGGGCGACAGACAGCCTGGATCGCGGTGGGCCGGCCGACCCGCTCGGCGCCGTTGAAGGGCGCGAGGCCATGGAAGCCGAACTCGCCGCGGCGGTGGTAGGTTCCCCCGTGAACTCCATCGACGACCTCTTCTTCCGTCCGAGCCCGTCTGGTCCTACTCCGCCTTCGGAGGATCTTGGCGATGGCACGGATGAAGGTAAGATAGCTTACTCGTCTTTCTTCAAACCCTGGGATTCCTTCGAATTTCAACCTCGTTCATCTACGCAGGCACATCCACCCGGGTCGCCGAGCCAGTCGTCTTGCCTCGGGACGACGCCGCAGACGCGAGGCCCGCATCCCCTGTCAACGCGACGGGGGCTTCGGAGCAGCGAGCCGGTGCGGGGGTGGGGGCCTCTGAAGGGGCTTCTC
The DNA here is from genome assembly GCA_019279435.1 of Zizania palustris. Taxonomy (NCBI): domain Eukaryota; kingdom Viridiplantae; phylum Streptophyta; class Magnoliopsida; order Poales; family Poaceae; genus Zizania; species Zizania palustris. Next base: position 17,132 of record JAAALK010000908.1, on the reverse strand, counting down.
CAGATGCGGCTGAGGGCGCGAGGGGCTCACCTCGGGCCCCTTCCTCCAACCGGGGCGCGCGCGCTACGGTGCCCCTCCTGTGCCCCTTCCTGGTGAACAGCGAGGACTTCACGTCCAGGGTGGCCCCGGTCCACAACTATTACCTGCGGCTCCGCGAAGCCCCGGTGGTGGAGGAGCTGGGGATGTCCGACAGCCTAGACCTCGGCCGGGCCATCAAGACCGCAGCGGGCCAGGTACGTCCTTGGAGTGCCTTCAACGAGCCTCTAGCCCTTCTCTTGCTAACCTTCCCCGCGTGCAGGTGGTTGCCCTGGCGCAGGGTCAGATGATCGCCCTTCTCTCCGAACGCCAACGCCACGAGGCGGAGATCGCGAGGTTCGCGGCTCGAGCGGATGCCGCGGAGGGGCTGGCTCGGGAGCGGGCGGCGGAAGTCGAAGCCCTCCATCTCCAAGCGGTGAGGGCCGAAGTACTTGAGGCCCAAGTGGCGGAGATGGGCTCCCTCAAGGCCCGCGTTGCGGAGTTGGAAGGGCTCCAGGCTCGGGCCGCGCGGGCCGACGAGCTGGAGGCGGAAGTTGCCGCCCTCCGGGTTTGGGCTGCCGAAGCGGAGGCGCTTCGATCTTGGGCTGCGGAAGCAGGGCGACTCGAAGGGGAGGTTTCCTCTCTCCGAGCTCAGGTCTCGGAGGCAGGCAGGCTTCGAGAGGAGGTGGCGGCCAGCGCGGAGTCCCTCCGGGTACGAGTGGCCCAGATGGAGCGGGCTGAGGCAGACCTCACCACCCGGAATGGGGAGATGACCGAGGCACTTGCTGAGGCAGGGAAGACGGTGGCCGATACCGCGGTGTCTCTCCGGAAGGTGCTGGCGCGCTACGGCACCGGGTGCGGCGCATTCGACATCGCCCGGGAGTCTTTGCTTCGCCGGGTGAAGTTCATTCAGTCCGCCGTCCGGCAGATACACGTGACCGTAATGCAGTACGGTGAAGTGTCTGCTCGGGTGACCGCTTACGGAATCCTCCGACATCTCGAGGTGTCCGGCCTTCCCCTTCCTTCGCCTTCGAGCCCGCACCCGGTCGTCTTCGTGGGAGATCACCTTCGAACGCCGAGCATCGCGCTGAATCGATCTTGGCGAGCGCTCAAGGCGGTCTGGGAGACCGAGGGTCCTGAGGCAATCAAAGCTTGGCTGGAGGAGGCGCTCCGCGGCCGCGGTCCTCCGGATCCTTCGAAGTCTTCGGCCTCGGCTCGCCGGCCGGACCCGAAGGTGTAACCTCTTTGCGACCTTCCGCCGCGTTATCCTGTAATAGCTTAGGAACTTAATCACATATTAATAAAGAGTACCTCCCGGGGTTTATCTAGGGTGTCCGCGATTGCGAACGCGATATCGAAGTGCTTGATTTTGACGACGCTCTTCGACATCAATGGGCCATCTTCGAGGTCCTGAAGGTGAACCGGCCTGCACGCTTCGTCCTCCCCCGTAGCGGCGATGGGCGCGTGGATCCTGACGTCCTTCGGGGGGTTCTGGGCTTCATCAAGGAAGAAGAAGCAGGGTCCCGCTCTTCGTCCTCATCTCCGGAGCCGGTGGATTGGTCTGACACGGAGGCTAGCTTAGACGAAGCGCCTTCCGGGGGGACAACCTGCGCAGCTGGGCCCAGCTTTAGGAGGACCAGAGGGCCTTTCACGCCCGGAAGAAGGAGGAGGAGCGGAAGAAAAAAGAAGGAGAGGTCCGCGCGAAGCGTGTCTGGGCATATGCCCGAAACGCGCTCCGGCGCTGGTGGCCCCTCCGGTCGAGGGGGCCTTCGTTTCTTGCTTGGCTTGGATGAAAATTCCTCTTGACCCTTCTCTTCTGTCCTTTTGTAACGGACGTTGTACGCCCCTCCCCTTTTCTAATAAACATGGTTGAAGCCTTCTTTGTGCTTGCTTCTCGCCTTCCTCCTCCTTTCTCCCCCTTTTTAGCGGGTAGCCGGCTTGCCGGGTGGGCGCTAACCAGCTAGGAGGAAGGCTCTATGAATGTGTCTTGTCCGATGGGGCTCGGAACCCGCAAGCGAGGGGGCATCGAACTGGAGTGCGGAACCCGAATGCGAGGGGTGCGTCGAACCGGAGTTCGGAACACGAGGTGAGGGTGCGTCGAACCGGAGTTCGGAACCCGATGCGAGGGTGCGTCGAACCGGAGTTTGGAACCCGATGCGAGGGTGCGTCGAACCGGAGTTTGGAACCAGAGGTGAGGGTGCGTCGAACCGGAGTTCGGAACCCGAATGCGAGGGTGCGTCGAACCGGAGTTCGGAACCCGAGGTGAGGGTGCGTCGAACCGGAGTTCGGAACCCGATGCGAGGGTGCGTCGAACCAGAGTTCGGAACCCGATGCGAGGGTGCGTCGAATCGGAGTTCGGAACCCGAGACGAGGGTGCGTCGAACCGGAGGTCGGAACCCGAATGCGAGGGTGCGTCAAACCGGAGTTCGGAACCCGAGGTGAGGGTGCGTCGAACCGGAGTTCGGAACCCGACGGAACCTGAGGTGAGGGTGCGTCGAACCGGAGTTCGGAACCCGATGCGAGGGTGCGTCGAACCGGAGTTCGGAACCCGGATGCGAGGGTGCGTCGAACCAGAGTTCCGAACCCGAGGTGAGGGTGCGTCGAACCGGAGTTCGGAACCCGATGCGAGGGTGCGCGAGCGTGGCTAGGTAGACGAAACCGGGTATCTTGCCATTGTATTACACAATTTTGATACAAAAAGCAGGCGCAATCGGCCGTGGTGGAATGCGCCTAAGGGATTATGGAAAGTAACGCTTCAGGTGTTCTGCATGCCAAGTATGCTTCAGTTCCTCGCCTTCCAAAGTATCGAGCCGGTAGGAACCTGGGCGGCCGGATTTTGTGATGATGTAAGGTCCTTCCCATTTGTTGCCTAGTTTGGTGGGAGCGGCCACCGCTCGAAGGACGAGATGCCCTGGCTGGAACTCATTGTGCTTGACTTTGGGATCGTACCACGCCTTGGTTTCCTTTTGATACTGGGAGAGGTTGGCGACAGCCCTGAGTCGCGTTTCCTTGGCCAGGTCGAGGGAGACGGTGCGCTCGTCGTCGGCGTCAGGTGTTGTGACGCGCAACGAACCGGCTCGGAGCTCCGTCGAGGTCATTGCTTCGTCGCCGAACAGTAAGCGAAATGGGGTAAAACCGGTAGCCCGGGAGGTGGTGGTCCAGATAGACCACAAGATCTTCGGCAATTCATCGGGCCATGATCCCTTGGCCAAGCCAACGATGTGCTTGTTGAGTCCGGAGAGGATGTGCCCGTTAGCTCGCTCCACAGCTCCGTTAGACTGGGGATGCCGGACTGCAGTGAAGCAGAGCTGGACCCCCAATTCATTGCAGAATTCCCGGAAAGCTCCAGCGTCGAACTGCATTCCGTTATCCAACGTGAGCTGCCTGGGTACCCCGAAACGGCATATGATATTCTGCCAAAAAAACTTCTGGACGCTTCGGGATGTGATGGAAGTCAGTGGCTCGGCCTCGACCCACTTGGAGAAGTACTCGACGGCGACGACGGCGAAGCGTAGGTTGCCTTTCGCTCGGGGAAATGGCCCAATGAGATCCATGCCCCACCGAGCCAACGGCCATACCGGAGGGATGGGTAGCAAACTGACCGGAGGTCTGTGACTGCGCCGCCCCATCCACTGACAGCCTTGGCAGGTGCGGACGAGCTCTTCGGCGTCGGCGACGATAGTGGGCCAGTATACGCCCTGTCGGAGAGCCTTGCCGGTGAGGGCTCTTGGTGCCAAGTGGCTCCCGCATAACCCTTCGTGGATTTCCCAGAGCATGGCCACTCCGTCTGCGTGGGAGATGCAACGGAGCAGCGGGGAACATACCCCCGACTTGTAAAGGATGCCATTGATCAGTTGGAAGGACCTTGCCCGGAGCTGGAGGTGGACTTGGTCAGGGCTAGGGCGATCCTCCTCGCTGCCTGCGAGTGCGCGCAGGATGGGCTCCCGCCAGTCGCCATTGACTGTGCACAGAACTGGAGCCGGCGGGGGCTCATCCACGGCGGAAGCAGATGCTTCGCGGCAATTGGGCGCCGAAGGCTGGATGATTTCCTCGAAAAAAGCACCCGGCGGCAGGGCTTGAGCCCCTGCCCCGGCCTTGGCGAGGGTGTCAGCTTGGCTGTTCTCGGCTCGCGGGATGTTTTGGATGGATATACCCTTGAATGAAGCTTCGAGTTTGCGGATGACGTCGAGGTAGGAAGCGAGGTCTGGGTGTTTGGCCTGGAAACTCTTGTCGATATGCCCGGCAACTACCTGCGAGTCGGTCTTGATGACGACACGCACCGCTCCCAGCGCGCGTGCCTTGCGGAGACCTAAAAGGACTCCCTCGTACTCGGCGACGTTGTTGGTAGCCTTGAAGCTTAAGCGGGCGGAGTACAGGGCCTGCTGACCGGAGGGGGAGAGGATAACCGCCCCGGCTCCAGCCCCTGAAGCCTGGTAAGCACCGTCTGAAAAAACGGTCCAGACCCCCTCGCTTGCGTTGGTGCCCACACGATCAGGGACCATTGTCCATTCGGCGACGAAGTCGGCTAGGATTTGGGACTTGATGGATGTCCTGGCGACGAATGAGATTCCAAACGGGGCCAACTCCACCGCCCACTTCCCGATGCGGCCGGTTGCATCTTTGTTCCGGAACATGTCGCCGAGCGGGTAGGCAGTTGGGATGATGACGTCATGGGCCAAAAAGTAGTGCCACAGCTTCCGGGATGCCATGACGAGGGCGTACGCCACCTTTTCCAATTCGGAGTATCGGGCCTTAGCTCTGGCGAGGGCTTTGGAGACGAAGTAAATGGGGCGTTGAATCAACTTCCCGTCGAGCATTTCCTCTTGGACTAGAGCTGCACTGGCCGCACTTCCAGATGCGGCGAGGTAGACTAGTAACGGAGCACCGGCCCGGGGTGTGGCGAGTGCCACGAGGCCGGAGAGATATTCTTTGATCTGGTCAAAGCAATCTTGACATTCAGGGGTCCATTCGAAGTGCTTGGAACCGCGAAGGGCCGCGAAAATGGGCAAGCTTCGCTCCGCTGATCTTGCCAGGAACCGGCCGAGGGAAGCCAACCGCCCAGCTAGCTTCTGCGCTTGCTTCAGGTTCTGAGGGGGGGACATATTCTGCAATGCATTAACCTGAGTCGGGCTGGCTTCGATGCCTCGACTGGAACAAGATACCCAAGTAGCTTCCCGGCTCACGCTCCGAAGACACACTTTTCCGGATTGAGTCGAATCCCGCACCTTCGGAGGCTGTCGAAGGTCTCGGCTATGTCTGAGCCGTGGCGGCCCTTGGTGGTACTTTTGATGACAATGTCGTCCATGTACGCCTCCACATTGCGCCCCAGCTGATGGCCCAAGGCTTTGGAGATCAATCTTGAAAAGGTAGCCCCGGCATTGCGGAGGCCGAAGGGCATCCGGAGATAGCAGAATACGCCGGCGGGGGTGACGAAACTTGTTTTGGCTTGGTCTTCGGGCTTCAACTAGATCTGGTGGTAGCCGGAGTAAGCGTCGAGGAAGCTGAGAAGTTCTGCTCCGGCTGTGGAATCAACGAGTTGGTCGATGCGAGGCAAGGGGTAGGGGTCACGAGGGCAAGCTTTATTCAGAGAAGTAAAGTCGATACACATGATCCACTTGCCAGATGTTTTTCTTCTGGACAAACACTGGGTTAGACAACCAGTCGGTGTGACTCACTTCCCGGATAACCCCTGCCCGAAGCAACTTCTCTGTTTCGGCCTTGGCGAGCTCGGCTCGTTCGGCGGATAGCTTCCGGAGCCCCTGGAGGACCGGCCGGGCCTTCGGGTCGACTGCCAGTGAGTGCTCGATGATCGAGCGGTCAACACCGGTGATGTCTTTGTCGGACCAAGCGAAGATGTCGAGGTTGTCGCGGATGATGCCTTCGAGCTGCGCCGACACCTCCGGCTCCAGGCTTCCTCCGAACTTGATCGGGTACTCCTTCCCGTCTTGGATCAAGATCTTGGTGACGATCTCCCCCTCCGGGAGAGGCTTGGCGGGGCGGCCCTTCTGCCCGGGATCCCCGGCTTCGGGGAGGTTGGCTCCTTCGGCGCCTTCGCGGACACTGTGGACCTGCCGGGGCTCCAATGGCGCCAAATGACCGTATTCGACCCGGCGGGCAGCGGCCTGATCGCCCAGAATTGACAGCACTCCTCTTGGGGTCGGCATCTTGAGGCACAGATAGTTGTGGTGCGCGATGGCTCCGAACCGATTAAGCATCCCCCTGCCGAAGATGGCGTTGTAGGCGTATGGAGCATCGACCACGTCGAACAAGATCTCTTCGCGACGCTGAAGGGGGGAGCTGCCGAAGGTCACTTCCAGCATAATCTGGCCGAGGGCATCGAGCGAAGGGCCTGCGAAGCCTTGGAGAGGTCGCGAAGCCGGCAGCAGGTGCTTGCGCGAAAGGCACAACTGATCGAATGCCTGCACAAAGATGATATCAGCGGAACTCCCCCCGTCAACCAGTATGCGACGCACCTCGACTCCGGCAATGTCCGCCGAGATGACAAGGGGGTCAGCGTGCGGGAATTTGACTCCGGATGCATCTTCCGCGGTGAAGGTGATGGGAACGTGGGACCACTCCGGGAGAGATGAAGGGCCGGACGTGCCGATGTGGCCGACTTCTGGGGGGCCGCGATCCGGCGTATCTTCGATCTGGGGGGCCGCGATCCTACCGAATTCAGGGGCCAGGCCCCTAGCTCCGGGCTCGTCGCGGCGCCCGACTACCTGGACTGCCTCTAGGCGAAGGGTAGGAGTCCCCCTGTCTGTGGAGCCGCGGCCGGCGTTGCGCTCGATGTAGTCGCTACGGAGGGCGAGTATTGTCCGGCAGGAGTCGGTGTCGTGGCTCCGGTTCTCACCGTGGACGCTGCAGTAGAAAGCTCCTCCGGAGGGTGCCCTAGGCGGGGCCTTGGTCCCGGCGGGACGACCTCCTCCGGGCGCGTGCGGATGCTTGGCGGGGCCCCGGGGAGTAATACTGAGGACTTCCCTCTAGGATGCTTCCGGCCCCGTCGGGAGTCTTTATGAACGAAGTCCTGCCGGCCGGACTCTTGGCGGCCGGGCGCGGGGGTGAACCCCTTGGCTAAGGTTGGGCGAGGCTTCATATGCCCTAGCGCTGGGGGCCCGAACAGGAACTATCATTGCTTGCCGGCGCATCTCGCCCTCCTCAGACCGAGCGTACTCCTCGAAATACGTCATGAGTTGCGCCACCGAGGAAATGGGCTTCCGGTGGAGTTTGTCGAGGAGGCCCGGGTGGGTGACGCCCTCTCGGGCAGCGTCGATGACGGAGGAAGCCGAAAGCCCCTTTATCTGGGCCTTGGTGTGAGCGAAGCGCTGGGAGTACTGCCTCAGAGTTTCCCCGGGCTGCTGCTTTACTTGAAAAAGGCTCCCAGTGGACATGGGGGCCACGAAGGTTCCTTGGAAGTTGTTGACGAACTTCTTCCTTAGTTGGTCCCATGAATGGATGGTGCCAGGTCGGAGCGACCAGAACCATCGGAGGGCGATCCCTTCGAGCGCCAGGGGGAAACACTTAGCCATGGTGTCCCGGCTTCCCCCGGACGCTTCTATCGCCAGGGCGTACGAGCGAGAGAATTCACCGGGGTCTGAATCCCGGAGTACTTAGGGAGCTTGGTGGCGCGAAAGTTCGACCCGAAGCGCACCCTCTGGAGATCCGGGTGCAGGGGGGACTCTTCGTCGTAAGACGCGTTCTCCTCATCCGGAGGGTTCTCGTCATCGCTCAGCTCCACGGCCGCAGCTTCCGCGGTGCGGAAGGGCTCCGGAGGCCAGAGCGACGCCTCCTGGCACCACAGGGCCAGCTCCGCTTTCAGCCGAGCGTTCTCGGCGGCCAGGGCGTCAGCTTGGCTCCCACTTCCTCCTGAAGTGGTGTCGGGATCCCGCGAGCGGACGTAATCGGTCCGAAGGGACACTACTGGAGGTCCGCTCGGGGGACGCTGCTCTGGCGGCCCACCCGGCAACCCAGCCAGGTTGGCGGAGGTTGGTTCGGGTAGGCTGGCGGGCCCCTGGGCTTCGGGCGTCCCTTCTGGCACCTGGGTGGGCTCCACAGGGGGCGCCCTAACAGGCGTAACGGTGGTGGCCGGGGGACTGGGGTCGACGGCTGGGGCAGGCTCGACCCCGGCGGTACGAGCTGGCCTGCGCAGAGGAGCCGTGCTTGCTCCCTTCTGGCTTGACATGCTTGGGTGAATAGGTGTAGAGGACGCTAGCTTCTCGAACTAGGATCCCCACGGACGGCGCCAACTGTTGGGGCGACGGATCGGACCAACAGGTTTATTTGAAACGAGAGTGGTGCATTCAACGTTCCTTGAACTTGTCGTTACAACTACAGTTGAGGGGCATTTATAGGGTGCCCTACCCGACAGGTCGAGCGCTTCTGGACCACCAACTGCCAAGTGGCCAGGCCTCGGTCGGTAGTACAGACAAAACGAACTATACACAGTACAGACAAGAAGATTCGGCTCTGACACCGTATCATCCGTATCGCGATCTCCTGCACCGCACGACATGGCCCAGAGGATCGTGATCTTGTCCCCCAGTACACTTATTCTTCTTTCTCTCGCCAACATTTCTTCCGGCTTCACTGCTGCGAGCCAGGGGATGGCCCCCGGCAATCTTCTCTCGGAGGGCGGCCTCCGGCATCCTTCTCCCGGAGGGCGGCCTCCGGCATTCCTCTCCGGAGGGCGGCCTCCGGCACTCTTCTCCCGGAGGGCGGCCTCCGGCACTCTTCTCCCGGAGGGTGGTCTCCAGGGGGTCTCGGAGCCTCCGGGAGCCTCCTTCTTCTATCTTCACAGGTCCCGGTCCTTTCGGCGTCGGGCATCGGGCCCCCTAGTTGGGGGTCCCGCTTCGGCTGTCGGGATTATCTCCCCCAACACCTATATGGATGATATTGTAATAAAGAGTGCTTTAAAGCACCAGCATAGCTTAGACTTAGCAGAAACATTCAATAGCCTTCGGGCATGTGGGATCCGTCTCAACCCCGAAAAATGTATCTTCGGGGCGCAGGCTGGAAAATTGTTAGGGTACCTAGTTTCAAGCAGAGGAATCGAAGCTAGCCCCACTCAGATAACTGCGTTGCAGAAGATGGCTCCCCTAGAGAATTTAAAGCAAGTGCAAAAGCTGACCGGTCGTCTAGCAGCACTTAGCAGATTTCTGGCAAGGTCTGCGGAGAGAAGTTTGCCTATTTTCAAAGCATTGGAAGGGTCCGAAGATTTTGCATGGACACCGGAGTGTCAAAAGAGCTTCGAAGATATTAAAAATTATCTTAGTAACCTTGCTACACTCACGGTGCCTGTTGCGGACGAAATCCTACTCCTCTACCTTGCAGCTGCTGGCTCTGCTGTCAGTGCAGTCCTTGTCAGAGAGGTTGATTTAAACGGGAAGTTGGTACAAAATCCAGTTTACTTTGTGTCCGAAGCATTGTCCGGAGCAAAAACAAGATATTCCGAGCTTGAGAAATTCGTTTATGCTCTGATAATGGCTTCGAGGAAGTTAAGACATTATTTTTTGGCACATAATGTCATTGTACCAACTTCGTACCCTTTAGGAGATATGCTCCGAAGTAAGGATTCCACTGGAAGAATTGGAAAGTGGGCTGTTGAGTTAGCAACCTTCGACATATCTTTTCTGGCAAGAACAGCAATTAAGTCGCAAGTATTGGCCGACTTCGTGGCAGAGTGGACTCCCCCTGCAACATGGGCTCCGGAGAAGTCAAGTGAAGAAACTTGTACTATTTACTCTGATGGAGCCTTCCAAGCATCTGGAGCAGGCGTTGAAGCTGTGATAATTTCGCCTTCAGGGCAAAGGGCAATGTACTCCGCAAGACTCAACTTTAAGTCTACCAATAATACAACAGAGTATGAAGGAATTTTATTGGGACTTCGAAAGGCACGTGCTCTAGGGGCTACAAGAGTCGTTGTTAAAACAGATTCTCAGATTGTAGCAGGGCACGTAGACAAGAGTTTCCAAGTCCGGCACCCACAGCTTGCAAAGTACTTAGAAGAAATCCGAAAGATCGAAGCAGCATTTAAAGGGATTTCCATTCGGAGTATACCTAGAGCAGAAAATATGCAAGCTGACATCTTAGCAAAAGCTGCAGCCGGAGCTATGGACATACCCGAAGAAGCTTTTTATGAAGAACTCAATATACCTTCGGTACCACAAATTCCTGCTGCAGAAGTCCTTTGCATTCCAAGTACAGATTGGCGAAGTTCAATCATGGAAGTGTTGCAAGGAGAGGCAAATATGTCCGAAGAGCCACAACTTTCGAGGTTAAAGCTTAGAACTCGGAATTATCAAATAATCAACGGTATTTTATACAAGGCCGGAGTATGTTCCCCTCTACTCCGATGTATATCTCAAGCCGAAGGTCAAGAAATTATTCGAGAAATCCATGAAGGACTTTGCGGTAGCCATTTGGCCCCTCGAGCTTTGGCAGGAAAAACACTTCGCCAGGGGCTTTATTGGCCAACAATAGTAGCTGATGCGGAGACATTGGTCTGCACTTGCCAAGGATGTTAGTGGATGGGACGAAGGAGTCATCGCCCACCAACAGCCCTTCAAGTCATAGCTCCGGTATGGCCCATGGCCAGATGGGGCATGGATCTTATTGGTCCTTTCCCAACAGCAAAAGGCAATTTGAAGTTCGCAGTGGTAGCAATTGAATACTTTTCAAAGTGGGTCGAAGCAGAGCCCCTAACAGCTATCACTTCAAACAATGTACAGAAATTTTTCTGGAAGAATATCATTTGCCGGTTCGGAATGCCTAGACAACTCACAGTTGACAATGGAACACAATTCGATGCAGAACCTTTCAAGAAATTTTGTGAAGATCTAGGCATCCAGCTATGCTTTGCTGTAGTGCGACATCCTCAGTCTAACGGAGCTGTAGAAAGAGCCAATGGTAATATTTTGTCAGGGCTAAATCGAAGGATAGTAGGATTGGCAAAAGGACTCTGGACCGAAGAACTTCTGAAGATTTTGTGGTCCATTCGGACCACTCAGACGAGGTCCACGGGTTTCACTCCATTCAGACTATTATTCAGAGATGAAGCTATGACACCAACAGAGCTCAAAGGAGGATCACTTCGCAGCACCGAACCGGAAGTAGAAGGAGAAAGACAAGCTTCGCTGGATTTAACAGAGGAGACAAGACTTCGAGCTGTGGCAAATTTGTCAAAGTATCAGTAGCAGACGAAGGCTTGGTTCGACCCGAAGGTCAAGATTAATGAACTTAGGTTGGGTCATCTCGTTTTGCGAAGTATCATAGCACCAGGAAAATTAGGAAATAAATGGGAAGGTCCATACTTAATTGTTCGCTCAGGGCGTCCTGGTTCTTTTAAATTGGCTAATTTGGAAGGTGAAGAGTTAGCGCATACATGGCATGCGGAGCACCTAAAGCGATACTTCGCATAAGGGCTCCTTGTAATCATTTGTAAGCACTTTCCGAATTAATAAAGCATATGGTTCAGATAATGCCTACCCCTCATAAACTTCCCACTTCCGAGTGGACGCACTGGAATAGCGGAGTTGACCGAGAGGGAAGTGTCATTAATTTGAATCATATTTTCCGAGGTGGTGGGCTGACATAATCTGGAGTCCAAGCCACCGGCTTGAAGACATCCGTAAAAGAGCCCGAGACCATAGAATGCGGAGTCCAAGCCACCGACTGGAAGACATCCGTAAAAAGAGTCCAAAGAGACCAAATGATGCGGAGTCCAAGCCACTGGCTTGTAGGCATCCATAAAAAGAGTCCAAAGAGACCAATGCGAATTCCAAACCACTGGTTTGATTGAATTCACAAAAAGAGCTGAAGGAGGCCAAAACAAAACAGAATTTGAGCCATGAGCTTCGAATGTCTGTTAAGTCCAAAGTGACAAATCATGTAGGACACTAAAGTGTCCGGAAAGTTGTCCAAAATGATTTCTTTCAAAAACATAAGGTACTAAGTTACCAATCTTTAGACTCCAAATAGTCGAGGACATTTTATAAGATTTAATTAATCTTTAAATTGCTGAGGGGCTCCGAACCCCCAAAAATTGTACTCCTGAGTTTTTCTTTGCGCCTAACCATCTTTGAATACAATTCGAAGTTGCTTACGCCCAAAGAGGGGCTAGTAAATAGGGAGACAATTTCAAATCGATGTTTATTATTCGAACAATATGATTACATCATGAAAAATTGGTATCTATACCAAGAAGGAATCGAAGGCCCCTTCGATCTCTAGAGCTAGGGTTGGAACGGCTAGTTCCAGAGCCGGGAGTTCTAACAACTTTGCGTTTAACTCTCTTCCCTCCCTTCGAAGCTCTAAAGTCTTTTTGTTCTTGTTGAAGCTCGGCCCAAGTTCGAAGTCGTTCGGGGCTCCTTTCCCAGCTTCCAAGTTCTTCAGGATTTTTATCTTGAGTTTTATCTTCGTCTTTGGACCAGACAATGTCTTCGGAAGATGAAGTTTCCAAGCTAATTTCTTCCTCTTTAATACAAGATAATATGTCTTTGCTTACTTCAGACGTAATCGCTCCGGAGTTATCCCGAGGAACTAAAAATCGAGGGCGCTTGTGAAGTTTTAAGATATCGAAGGTAGCCCATAATAAGCGGAGTTCGTCGTTAACGTTTAACACTTCGACATCTTCCATATGAGGCAAAGCCTAAAAACATGATAAGCAAATCTTCATTCATAAATGTACAAAAGCGTAATGCTTTACATAGTCGAAGGTCCTAAGATATTTCTAAACCTGCGGGTTTGGCGGAGGTTGGCTGCTCGAAGCTTGGGACCGAGCTTGCTTCTGGCGTTGCCCTTCATCGATCCAAGCCTTGATCGCAGAGCGACCTTCGGCTCTCCATGAAGTTTGAAAGGCTTGCCAAGCAGCGGCCACACCTTCGGAAGGAGTAAGGAGCTGGTTGTCGTCAAAGGTAATGGGAGCCGCCCCTGCGTTCGGAGTTATAGATTGGCCCAGATCTTCATAGTAATGAAGTATGCCGATAGTAGCCACTTGTCCGGAGATTTCTCCGTACCGAATGCCTGCTGTCTTCATTTGCTTCGCTGCTCCTTGGATCCTCTTCAACCGTCGCAGAAGGGAGATGTTGTCATGTGAAGGAAGCGTCCCAATAGTACCGAAGTACTCCAGAACGCCTAGCAGATGGTCCATGACCTCCGCAGCTACCTTTTTCGACTTCAGCTTGTCTTCAACTAAGGCATCCTTCGCCGAAGTTAATTCTCTTACTACTCCAGAGAGCCTAGCTGCCTCCGTAGCTAAAGAATTCTTCTGATTGAGCAGCTGGGTAGCTTCTTCGGCAACTTTGGTTTTTTTCTTCTTGGAGTCTAACAAGCTCAGCCCCCGCAGTAGCGTGCTCCGCCCGCATCTTTTCAATTTCCGCTCGAAGCACAATCTGTTCTGCTTCGAGCTCTTTGTTCGCAGCCTCCAAGCTTTGTCTGGCCCTGCGTTCTGTTGAAACCATGTTGTCCAAGTGGGCCACCCGACCTTCGGAGATAGTAAGATTTCGTTGGAGAGTTGTATTTTCCTCTCGAAGGCGAAGGCTTCCACGTTCATTTGAGATATTCGCAGCCCGGGCCAAGACTGTTTGCTGCGAAGAGAAGAAACCAAGGTGAGAAATTATTTGTATATAAATTTGATGTTGTTTTGCAGATACTTCGTACCTGGTGTGCTGCACGTTCCATGGCAGCGTTGAGCTCCGAACTCTCCGCCTCGCTCAAGATGGCCACCAAGTCCGTCTCCCCGACTTCGTGGCTAGCTCGATCCAAAGGCTCGAGCAAAGTCCGAAACCTAGTTCTTCGCTCCAAGAAAGGAGCTAGAAGAGGGAGCATGCTCAAGGCTTGTTGGTCATCTTCGTTTGGCGAAGGCCCAGAGTGCTGAGCCATGTTTTTTGGAGCTCCGGCAGATTGGCCCCCCTCAGAAGATTGGCTTTCATCTGTTGACTCAGACGGAGTTGATCCTTAGCTCGGAGCAGGGAGGGGGTCCATCTTGCCTTTGCCTTTTCTAGGTCCCATTTGAGTGGTTCCTGGAATTGGCTCTGAAGTTGTCGAAGGTCCAGGAATTATATCTTCAGGACGGACTTCTTCCATGGGAGTGGATCCTGTTAGAATAAAGGTATTATACATTGTATAATTTCGCAGGAAAAAAGAACAAAAGAAGTATGCGAAGTTTACCTTCGACATTTTGGCGACGGGTGAGCATTGGACTACTTGGCTGGTCGAAGGCTACTCCAAAGTCTTCATCGGAGTCAGTAGTCAAATCTTCGACTGTTGGAGCATCTTCGAGAGCAGCCGTTGTTACTTCACCTGAAATTGAAGCTGCAGCAACTTCGACTCCACTTTCGTCCACAGGAGCTTCGTCTTGTGGTAAATTTTCTTGAGCAGTCGGAGTCCTTACATGCTCAAGGTTCTCTTGAGACTCCGACACGCTCGTAGCTTCATCAATATGTGCATCTCTTTGGGCTGCATCTTTGTCAATCAGGTCGACAAGCATCCTGCCTTCATCCTCCAAGGAATCGGAGACTGAAGCTCTTGGGCTCGAAGGTGCAGGAATTCTTGGCTTTCGAGCCACCTTCTTGAGCGGAGTCTTGGCAGAGCTCGAAGCTCCAGCTTCGGCTTTTCTCTTTTTGGGCCCTTTCTCCGAAGGCACCCAATCCACAAGAGGGGGAGGAACAACTTCGAGTAGCCCCCATACCCGGTTGTACCATTCCCAAGTACCAACCAGCTTAATTCTCCATTCCTTTTCGGTCGGAGTTGGGACGCCCAAAATCTTCTCCGAAGCCCATACGATTTGCTCCGAAGTTATAGGGGCTGAAGAGGCTGAAAAATGAGTTAAGTTGGTTAATTCTTCGAATAAATATACATGACATATGTTGTTTTCGAAGTTACCTGCAGGGCTCAAAGTTGAAGAAATTTTGTGAAGACCACCCTCCGAATCTTCTTCGAAGGTGATCGGCCAGTTGGCCATCAGGGGAGGAATTTGAAGCCCGAGGAATTCTTCGGCTAAGTCCCGCATACTCAGGCGGCGACTGATTTTTTGAAGCAGACTAAGGCGAGCTTCGAGCTGGGCTAGATCCGGGTGCACAAGGACTTCCTTTCGGAAGTTGATATCTTGCAAAGGTCCAGCTAGACGACTACTCGCCCCAACTTCGGCATAAAACCACTTCAAGATCCAGTCGGTGTACCATCTGGCATTGATAGCCTTGGCAGGAAACCGGAGAGCATACTCGTCCCAGAGCCTGAAGTTGATGCTTCCGAAGGCTACCACCATCTTCTCACCTCCGGGGCCTACGGAGGTTTTTGGTTGGCACGAAGCTCTGTGCAGTGCTGCGAAGATCTCCACCCTTCCTTCACAACCTTCGGCTCGCAATGCCCATTCGAAGATGGCGAGACGCGCTACAGCATTCGGAGAGAGTTGGGGGAGAGTGACGTGGAACAAGTCCAATACCTCTGCCAAGAAGTCAACCGCCGGAAGCCCCAAACCAACTTCGAAGAAGGCTTCGAAGACGACCACTTCTCCGGGTCTCGGTGATGGAATGATTTCCTTCCCAGGTTTGCGAATCATAACCCCGGAACTGATCTTGCCTTCTACTGCGGCCGCAAGCGATTCCCTTTTGCAGGTTGAAGGCCCTAGTTGATAAGACTGGTCCGTGTACGTTGTTGACGCCGGGAAGAGGTCTTGAGGGCCAAGATTTTGGGGATTTCCTGCCGCCGTCGCCATTGTTGCCATTGCTGGTGTCGGAGCCATCACCGCCAATGTTGCAGCCACCGCTGCTGCCGCAGCCTACTGTCGAGCCAAAGTTGAAGCTGTTCCAGGACCTTTGAAACTGGTTTTTGCCATTAGATCTCACGGATTGCTTCGGAGGAAGAATGGAGGCTAGGACTTGATTGATGGTCTATTTGCACGAAAGCGGTGGAAAGGTACTCAAGAAGGGTCTGGGCCCTCTATTTATAGCCCAGACCCCGATTTTTTACCGTTTGCCTATGCCGTTTCGCATTCTTAACCGTTACTTTGTTCCGGAATTAACGCATTGCGTAACTTCTGTTAGAATAAAGAAGCCAACGACTATTTCTTCCAAGTCTAAAAGGCTTTCGGACTTTTCGAGTTAGTTCTAAGTTGCTTCGAATGTATTTTTCTTAGAAACTGATTCAAAGTTTACATCTCCACGTAGTTCGGAGATGGTTTAAATCTGCTAACCCCTACGCATGATTATTTTTCTTGCGTATACTGCTCTCCTAACATTACAGACTTAGCAGAGAAGCGTATTCGAGGGGCCACTGTTGGGGGAAAATATTCCATCTTCAGGGTTATTGCAGTAACAGGACAAAGGTTGGTGATTAAGTCCAAGATTTCCAGCATATGACTCCGGGGATGCATTGAGTCAAGTTCGAAGTATGATGACAGACTCCAATTCGGAGTATATCTTTGAACTTGAACTCTTCCAAGAGCTTCCTTGCCAGCTAAGATGGAAGACTTATCTTCTTTCTCATTAGATTAGTCTTTTACCATTTTAGCCCTATTAAGGGTACCAAATAGTTTCCACTATGTCGGTTGTAATAGAGGGGTAAAAGGGTCTTTTCCTTAATGTTTGGGCCTATAAATACCCCCCATTTTACCCTGTAATAGGGACCGAATACAAGTTATTCAATACACACTTTCGAACTATTCTAAGTTATTATCCTTTCGGAGGCTTGGAATAGTTTCCTTCGCAAACACTTCGTTTGTCAGTTTCTAATCTTCAGAAACCTGTTAGCGTAATCTTTTACGCCAACAGAAACCATGTTGAAGAACATGGGTTTGATACTCCAGATGTGATGAGTGATTGTCAACGGAAGTCAAAGGAAGAGAAAGGAAGACCTGCCGAGTCTGAGGCTCGTGTGACTCAGGTACACAGGTAGCGAGCGACAGCCGAGCAGAGGAGCCGCGGAGTCGGGCTGGCCCAATTCGGGTACATGGGCTAGGAGCGGCAGATGATCCATTGGTATGTTGACTGGGTTTGACTCAGGTACACGGGCGGTGAGCGATTGCTGGGCTGAGGAAGCTGCGGGGTCGGGTCGGCCCAATCCGGGTACCGGTGCTAAGACGGTGGACGCTTTGTCAGTTTTGGTGTAAAACTGACAACCTA
>JAAALK010000907.1:0-23473 GCA_019279435.1 Zizania palustris | reverse complement strand
CAGTACGGCGAGGTGTCCGCTCGGGTGGCAGCGTACGGAATCCTCCGGCACCTCGAGGCGTCCGGGCTTCCGCTTCCTTCGCCTTCGAGCCCGCATCCGGTCGCCTTCACGGGGGACCACCTTCGGACGCCAAGCTTTGCCTTGGCTCAAGCTTGGAGGGCGCTCAAGGCGACTTGGCAAACCGAAGGCCCTGCGGCGATCCAGGCTTGGCTGGAGGAGGCACTCCGTGCGCGCAACCCTCCAGCCCCTTCGAACCCTTCAGCCCCGGCTCGTTTGCCGGACCCGCAGGTGTAGCTCTAGGGGTCGGTTTTAGCCTTATCCTGTAATAGCTTAGGGAACTTAGTCATATTAATAAAGACTACTTTTTCGGGACTTACTCAGGGTGTTTGCGGTCGCGATCTTGATGTCGAGGTACTCGAGCCGGACGACGCCCTTCGGCATCGTTGGGCCATCCTCGAAGCTGTGCGGGCGAACCGGCCCGCGCGCTTCGTTCTTCCCCGCGGCCGTGACGGATGTGTGGACTCCGACGTCCTTCAGGGGGTTCTGAAGCATGTGAAGGACGAAGAGAGGGGGGCTCACTCGCCGTCTTCGTCCTCCGAACCGGTTAACTGGTCCGATACAGAAGCCGACTTAGGGGGAGCGCCCCCGGAGGGGGGCGGCCTACGCAGCTGGCTCAGCTCCAGGAGGACCAGAGAACTTTCCGCGCCCAAAAGAAGGAAGAAGAGCGCAGGAAAAGGAAGGAAAGGTCCGGTCGAGGGGCGAGCACGACTTCCGGTCCGTCTACCCGAAGGGGCCCACGGTTCCTTCTTGGCCTGGACGAGAACTTTTCTTGACTTCCTCCTGTAATGAACATTGTACACTTATGGGCTTGTTGCAGCTTGCGCCTCGCTTTCTCTCCCTCTTTCTCCCCCCCCCCCCGCTTGGCGGGTAGCTGGTTTACTAGCTGGGCGCTAAGTAGCTTAGGAGAGGGAAAGCGGACGGTGCGTGCCCAGCCGGGGCTCGGAGCCCGAATGCGAGGGTGTGTCGAGGCGGAGCTCGGAACCCGAGTGTGAGGGTGCGTCGAGGCATAGCTCGGAACCCGAATGCGAGGGCGCGTCGAGCCGGAGCTCGGAACCCGAGTGCGAGGGCGCGTCGAGCCGGAGCTCGGAGCCCGAACCTGAGGGCGCGTCGAGCCGGAGCTCGGAGCCCGAGTGTGAGGGTGCGTCGAGGCATAGCTCGGAACCCGAATGCGAGGGCGCGTCGAGCCGGAGCTCGGAACCCGAGTGTGAGGGTGCGTCGAGGCATGGCTCGGAACCCGAACGGAAGGGTGCGTCGAGTCGGAGCTCGGAACCCGAGTGTGAGGGTGCGTCGAGGCATAGCTCGGAACCCGAATGCGAGGGCGCGGCGAGCCGGAGCTCGGAACCCGAGTGTGAGGGTGCGTCGAGGCATAGCTCGGAACCCGAATGCGAGGGCGCGTCGAGCCGGAGCTCGGAGCCCGAACATGAGGGCGCGTCGAGCCGGAGCTCGGAACCCGAATGCGAGGGCGCGTCGAGCCGGAGCTCGGAGCCCGAACCTGAGGGCGCGTCGAGCCGGAGCTCGGAGCCCGAGTGTGAGGGTGCGTCGAGGCATGGCTCGGAACCCGAACGGAAGGGTGCGTCGAGTCGGAGCTCGGAACCCGAATGTGAGGGTGCGTCGAGCCGGAGCTCGGAGCCCGAATGTGAGGGCGCGTTGTGTCGGTCAATAGTTGGCTGAAAATTTTATTTCTCAGATGGGGGATACAACCGGGCGGCGATAGCCGTGAATAAAGTACATTGGCAGTGTTACGGAAAGTAACGCTTCAGGTCCCCCGCGTGCCACGAATGCTTCAGCTCTTCGCCTTCCAGTGTAGCGAGGCGGTAGGACCCCGGCCGTCCGGACTTCGTAACGATGTACGGTCCGTCCCATTTGTTGCCCAACTTGGGGGGAGCGACCACGGTGCGAAGGACGAGATGCCCTGGTTGGAACTCGTTGCGCTTGACCTTGTTGTCATACCACCCCTTGGTCTCCTTCTGATAATGGGACAGGTTAGCGACGGCGCGCAACCGCGTTTCTTCCGCCAGGTCAAGGGAGACGGCGCGCTCATCTTCAACTTCGGGTGCTACGACGCGCAGCGAACCGGCGCGGAGCTCCGTTGGCGTCATCGCTTCGTCGCCGAACATAAGGCGGAACGGGGTGAAGCCCGTTGCCCGGGAAACGGTCGTCCGGATGGACCATAAGACCTTGGGTAGTTCGTCGGGCCACGTGCCTCGGGCCAACCCGACAATACGCTTATGAAGGCCGGACAGAATGTGCCCGTTGGCTCGCTCCACTGCTCCGTTAGACTGGGGGTGCCGCACGGCCGCGAAGCAAAGCTGAACTCCCAGCTCGTCACAGAATGCCCGGAAGCTGCCGGCATCAAACTGCGTTCCGTTGTCCAATGTGAGCTGCTTGGGTACTCCGAACCGGCACACGATATGTTGCCAGAAAAACTTCTGGACACTTCGGGATGTGATGGTGGTGAGAGGCTCCGCTTCGACCCACTTGGAGAAGTACTCGACGGCGACGACGACGAAGCGTAGGCTTCCTTTCGCTCTGGGGAGCGGGCCGACGAGGTCCATGCCCCAGCGGGCCAAGGGCCACACAGGAGGGATAGGTAGCAATCTTGCTGGGGGGCGGTGACTGCGTCGGCCCATCCACTGACAACCTTGGCAGGTGCGGACGAGTTCCTCGGCGTCGGCGATGATGGTGGGCCAGTACACGCCTTGCCGGAGAGCTTTGCCTGCGAGGGCCCGCGGCGCTAAGTGACTACCGCACAGCCCTTCATGTATCTCTCGGAGCATGGCGACACCGTCGGAATGCGCGACGCAGCGGAGCAGCGGGGAACATACTCCGGACTTGTACAAGATGCCATTGATGACCTCGTATGATCGCGCGCGGAGTTGTAGGCGAACCTGCTCCGGACTGGGATGGACTTCGTCGCCACCGGCGAGCGCGCGGAGGATGGGTTCGCGCCAATCGACGCTTGCCGTGCAGAGTACTGGGGCCGGGGGCTCCTCCGGGGCGACGGTTTCGATCGCCTCGCTTCGATGAATTACCGAAGGCTGGGCGAGTTCCTCGAAGAAAGCCCCTGGCGGCAAGGCTTGGGCGCCGGCCCCGGCCTTAGCGAGGGCATCCGCTTGGGCGTTGTCGCTTCGCGGGATGTTCTGGACGGAGATTCCCTTGAAGGAGGCTTCGGACTTGCGGATGGAGTCGAGGTAGGAAGCAAGGTCCGGGTGCTTCGCTCGAAAAGACTTGTCGATGTGCCCGGCGACCACTTGGGAGTCGGTCTTCACGATCACGCGTGCGGCGCCCAAAGCGAGCGCCTTGCGAAGTCCCAAGAGGACGCCTTCGTATTCTGCGACGTTGTTGGTGGCCTTGAAACTTAGCCGAGCGGAGTACAGGGTCTGCTGACCCGAAGGGGAAATGATGACAGCTCCGGCCCCAGCCCCGGAGGCCTGGTAAGCGCCATCCGTAAAAATGGTCCAAATCTCTTCGCCCGTGCTAGCGCTTGCGGGCTCTCGAGCCCACGTCCACTCTGCGACGAAGTCAGCGAGAATCTGGGACTTGATGGCCGTCCGGGCAACGAAGGAGATCCCGAACGGGGCCAGCTCTACCGCCCACTTCCCGATGCGGCCAGTGGCGTCTTTGTTCCTGAACATGTCGCCCAACGGATAGGCTGTTGGAATGATGATGTCGTGGGCCAAGAAGTAGTGCCGGAGCTTTCGGGAGGTCATGACGAGGGCATAAGCCACCTTCTCTAACTCGGAATACCTGGCCTTGGCGCCGGCGAGAACCTCGGAGACGAAGTAAACGGGCCGCTGGACTAGCTTCCCACCGCGCTCTTCTTCCTGAACCAAGGCCGCGCTTGCGGCGGTGCCGGAGGCGGCGAGATAAACCAGCAATGTGCTCCCGGCCCGTGGTGTGGCGAGGGCCACGAGGCTAGAGAGATAATCCTTGATCTGCTGGAAACAATCCTGACACTCGGGGGTCCATTCGAAATGCTTGGAACCTCGAAGCGCTTTGAAGATGGGCAAACTTCGCTCTGCGGATTTGGCGAGAAAGCGCCCCAAGGCGGCCAAGCGTCCGGCCAACTTCTGCGCCTGCCGCAGGTTCTGAGGTGGTGCCATGTCCTGCAATGCTTGAACTTGCGTTGGACTTGCTTCGATGCCGCGGCTGGAGACGAGGTACCCGAGCAGCTTCCCGGCGCGCGCTCCGAAGACGCACTTGTCAGGGTTGAGCCGTATCCCACACCGCCGGAGGCTGTCGAAGGTTTCGGCTATGTCGGACCCGTGCTGACCTGCGGAGGCAGTCTTGATGACGATGTCGTCCATGTAAGCTTCCACGTTCCGCCCGAGCTGATGACCGAGGGCCTTTGAGATTAACCTTGAAAAGGTT
Source organism: Zizania palustris (assembly GCA_019279435.1). NCBI lineage: Eukaryota > Viridiplantae > Streptophyta > Magnoliopsida > Poales > Poaceae > Zizania > Zizania palustris. The sequence goes on along the minus strand of JAAALK010000907.1, from coordinate 19,042 downwards.
GCTCCGGCGTTACGGAGACCGAAGGGCATCCGGAGGTAACAGAACACTCCGGCCGGGGTGACGAAGCTGGTTTTCACCTGGTCTTCAGGCTTGAGCCAGATCTGATGATAACCGGAATAGGCATCAAGGAAGCTGAGGAGCTCGGCTCCGGCTGTGGAGTCTACTAGCTGATCAATACGAGGCAGCGGGTAGGGATCACGGGGGCAAGCTTTATTTAAAGAAGTAAAGTCGATACACATGCGCCATTTGCCAGATGTTTTCTTCTGGACAAACACAGGATTGGACAACCAGTCGGTGTGGCTTACTTCCCTGATGACCCCGGCGCGGAGCAACTTGTCGGTCTCGGCCTTGGCGAGCTCGGCCCTCTCAGCGGACAGCCTCCGAAGCCCCTGGCGGACTGGTCGTGCCTTCGGATCGACCGCCAGTGAATGCTCAATGACGGCCCGATCGACGCCGGGAATGTCGTTGTCCGACCATGCGAAGATGTCGAGGTTGTTGCAGATGATGGCCTCGAGCTGTGCTGATAATTCTGGCTCCAGGCCCCCTCCGAACTTGATCGGGTACTCCTGCCCCCCGCAAGTCAGGGTCTTGGTGATGACTTCGCCTTCCGGGAGGGGTTTGACGGGGCGTCCTTTCTGCGCAGGGCTGGCCTCCGAAGGGAGGTTGGCGTCTCCGGGACCTTTGCGGACACTGTGGACCTGCCGTGGCTCCAGTGGCGCCGCGTGGCCGTACTCGACCCGGCGGGCGGCAGCTTGGTCACCCAGCACAGACAACACCCCTCCGGGAGTCGGCATCTTGAGGCAGAGGTAGTTGTGGTGAGCGATGGCGCCGAAGCGGTTGAGCATCCCCCTGCCGAAGATGGCGTTGTAGGCGTATGGGGCGTCGACGACGTCGAACAGAATTTCCTCCCGACGCTGGAGGGGTGCGGTGCCGAACGCCACTTCCAAGGAGACCTGGCCCAAGGCGTCGAGCGGAGGGCCTGAGAAGCCTTGGAGTGGCCGCGAGGCTGGCAGCAGGTGCTTGCGGGACAAGCACAGTTGGTCGAAGGCCTGCACGAAGATGATGTCAGCGGAACTTCCTCCGTCGACTAAAATGCGACGCACCTCGGCTCCGGCGATGTCCGCCGAAATGACGAGTGGGTCGGCGTGAGGGAATTTGACGCCGGCGGCATCTTCGGCGGTGAAGCTGATGGGGACGTGGGACCACTCCGGGAGGACTGAAAGGCTGGACGTGCCGATGTGCCCAACTTCCCGCACGTAATCCCGACGCTGCCGCTTGGACAGCGCTCCGAGGGCTCCTCCTCCGGATATGGGAAGGACCACGCGCTTGCCACGATCCGGACCGGCTTCGAGTGTAAGGGCCGGGACCCCGCCGAACCCCTCGGCCGGGGTCACGGCCTCCGGCTCTTCCTGACGCCCGACTATCTGGACCTGGTCCGGCCGAGGAGCGGAGTGCCCCCGGTCGGAGGAACCGCGACCGGACTGGCGCTCGAGGTAATCGTTGCGAAGAGCGAGGATGGTGCGGCAGGAGTCGGTGTCGTGGCTCCGGTTCTCGCCATGGACGCTGCAGTAAAAGGTTCCCCTGCCAGGTGCCCGGGGTGGAGCCTTGGGCCCGGCCTGGCGACTTCCGCCGGGCATGTGCAGGTGCTTGGCGGGCGCTTGAGGGGTGATATTAAGGACTTCCCCCCGGAAATGCTTCCGGTTCCGCCGAGAATCTTGACGAACGAGGTCCGGGCGAGCGGGCTCCGGGCGCCGGAAGTCAGGGGCGCGACGCGGGCCTCGGCTGGGCTCCGGAGGCACTTCGTACGCTCGGGCGTTCGGAGCCCGGACGGGGACTACCATCGCCTGCCGGCGTATCTGGCCCTCTTCGGACCGAGCGTACTCTTCGAAGTACGTCATGAGCTGCGCCACCGAGGAGATGGGCTTCCGGTGGAGCTTGTCGAGGAGTCCTGGGTGGGTGACGCCTTCCCGGGCCGCGTCGATGACCGAAGAGGCGGAAAGCCCCTTGATCTGAGCCTTGGTGTGCGCAAAGCGCTGGGAGTACTGCCGCAGTGTCTCTCCGGGTTGCTGCTTCACTTGAAATAGGCTCCCGGTGGACATGGGGGCCACGAAGGTCCCCTGGAAGTTGTTTACGAACTTCTTTTTCAGCTGTTCCCACGAGTGGATGGTCCCTGGCCGGAGAGACCAGAACCACCGAAGGGCGATCCCTTCGAGCGCCAGAGGGAAGCATTTGGCCATGGCGTCCCGGCTCCCCCCGGACGCTTCTATTGCCAGAGCGTAAGAGCGAGAGAACTCGCCGGGGTCGGAGTCCCCGGAGTACTTGGGGAGCTTGGCGGCGCGGAAGCTCGAACCGAAGCGCACCCTCTGGAGGTCCGGGTGCAGGGGAGAGTCCTCATCGTATGAAGCGTTCTCCTCCTCCGGGGGGTTCTCGTCGTCGCTCAGGTCCGTGACCGCAGCTCTCGCGGCGCGGAAGGCTGTCGGGGGGGCCGGGGGTCGGAGCGACGCTTCCTGACGCCACAGAGCCAGCTCCGCCTTTAGCCTGGCGTTCTCGGCAGCCAGGGCATCAGCCTGGCTCCCGCTTCCCCCGGAAGTTGTGTCGGGGTCCCGCGAGCGGACGTAGTCCGTCTGAAGGGACACTACTACCGGGGGTCCACCTGGGAGATGCTGCTCCGGCGGCCCGCCCGGCGACCCGGCCAGGTTGGCGGAGGTCGGCTCGGGCAGGCCGTCGGTGCCTTGAGCTCCGGGCGTCTCTTCTTGCAACAGGGTGGAGCCCGCTGGGGGCGCCGCTCCGACGGTGGTGGTGATGGGAGCTGAAGGATTGGGGTCGACGGTTGGGGCGGGCTCGCCCCCAGCGGTTCGGGTCGACCTGCGCAGGGGGGCCGTGCTTGCTCCCTTCCGGCTCGACATGCTTTGGGTGGATAGGTGTAGAGGACACTAGCTTTTCGGACTAGGATCCCCACGGACGGCGCCAACTGTTGGGACGACGGATCGAACCAGCAGGTTTTAGTGGAAAACAAGAGTAATGTATTCAATGCTCTGGGTTGTGTGTCCGTTACAACTGTAGTGGGGGGTATTTATAGGGCGCCCCGCCCAGAGGACTAAGCGCCTCCGGGCCGCCAACGGCCACCCGACCAACCCTGACCGGTAGTACAGACAGAAAGGCGCATAGTACAGACAAGAAGATTCGACTCTGACAGCGTATCGGTCGTGTCAGATGCTTCCTGCGCCGCCCGACACGGCTCAGAAGATCGCGATCTTGTCCTTTCGCATGACCAACTAGTCCTTTTCCCGCCAAGACTCCCTTTGGGCTCGTCTTGTCGGGCCTGCCGAGAGCCCCGGACCTCCAGCCTCCGGAGGGCGGGCCCCTGCGTCCTACGCCGAAGGGCGACCTCCGGCTTCACTCCTCTAGAAGGTGACCTCCGGTCACGCTCCTCCGGCCGGTGACCTCCGGCCAGGCTCCTCCGGGGGTGATCTCCGGCTACGCTCCTCCGGACGATGACCTCCGGCCGCGCTCCTCCGGACGATGACCTCCGGCCACCAAGGCTGGGCCCTCCGGCTGGGGGGCCCAGCCTTGCTGACTCCAGGGATTATCTCCCCCAACAGTAAGGAATCCAGAGAAGGCAATCATGGCGGTGGAGCGTGTCGTTGGGGCTCCGACGCCTGAGGGGCAGGCTCAACGGCTCGCTTTGGTGGGGACTTTGGAACACTGGAACAGAGTGTGGGCCTAGCTCGACGTCGAGGGGGTCCAAGCTCTGCCAGACTTCACCAACCCTACACCTTCGGCGAGCAGCTCCAAGAGGAAGAGGGTGGACGATGACGAACCCAAAGCCTCGAGGGTCCGCTCGGAGCTCCAAACAGTCGAAGCCCCTACTGCGGAGGAGCCTACGGCCGCGAGCCTTGGAACTGGAGTAGAGCCAGTAGGTGCTCTGGTGGCGCCTACCGAAGTGGCGGCGGCGAGGATTGCACTAGCAACCCCTTCGGGCTTGGGGGCTAGGGCTCCGCCCGCGCAGCGAAGGGACTGGAGAGCACACATCGCTCCCCCTCCTTCGAAGATATTTCCTCCGAAAAAGGTAAACACTTGATCACACTTCTCTTTTCATACGTGAATATTGAATTGTACTTTTTTGCAGATGTCGATGCCAATGTGAGGCTCGTCGTGCCGAAGCCCATAGAGGCCTCCGGCAGCAGCGGTAGCAGCAATAGCGACAACAGCAGCAGCTCAGGGTCTGACAGCACTTCGTCCGAAGAGGACGGGGGGACGGCCGCGGCGAAGGGAACCTTTGGGACGAGACCGAAGAGCATGTCAAGGTGGTGGACCAAAGCCTGGCTCCGCAGGAGTCTGCACCGGAGGAGGCTGTGATGGAGATAGTCCGGCATTTGCAACCGAGGGGGCTTGTGACAAAGGCAGCCATACACGCATTCCACGAATGTTGTGTTGTTGCCGGGGAAGGGGACTTAGTGGCACAACTTAGCCGGTCAAGCCCCTTCGATCTCTTTGCAAATGCGCACAAAGCCATCCTCCAGGTGAGCGAAGTCCCACACAGTCTTCGAGTCGTACTTGCTTCTTACTCAACACTTAGGATTTTCTTGAATCTTTTCAGACCTTCGCACTGAATGCTGCAGCAGCAGCCTCTGCAGACCAGCGGATGGCTGACCTAGCGGCGGAAAGAGATGCCCTCTGACGCGAGATCTCGGTGGAGGCTGAGAAGCGAAGGCGAGCCGAAGCCTTTGCAGAGGCGGCGAGGGCTGAGGCCGAGAAGGCGAGGGAGGTCTTGGTCTCGGAGACCAACAAGCTTCGAGCGACACTTTGAGCTTCAGAGGAGGCTAGAGCAAAGCTGGCGGCGGAGAACTTTGATATTCGCGCAGCCGGCCATTGCCTAGAGAACTTCGTGGTCCAAGGGGTCGACGAAGCTACTTCAAGCTTGACCTTAGTCCTTGAGCAAATAGGGACTGAGTGCTGGGCTCCGAACTTCAACCCTCGAGACCCGGTTAGGGATCGCCTCGAGTTCCTGCAGACTGTGGCTGTGATGGCGAAAGAGTCGATGAAGGGCTTCGCTCTGATGGCTGGCCAAGTGGCAGGCCAAGGAGTGTTGCAAATGCTTCATGATGCGGGGTGCAACCACCTCGAGGTGGCAACTTCGGTGACTCTGGTGGCCTTCGGAGGCCAACACTTGGTCGTGCCGCCTTCAGACGTCCGCGGAGGGTGGCGCCGCCTTCAGGAACCTTAGAAGGCCCAAGGCTGCGAAGCAGTCCTCGATCTCCAACGGACCCTCCATCTTTGACGAGCCAGGGCACAAGCCTCGCCATCTCATCCTTTGACGTCGAAGCCTCCTCCTCTGAAGGTGTAGACTTCCTTAGGCTCCTTGTAATTCTTAGTTGTAGGCTTGTAAAAATTCATCAGCTTATTAATATAAATGTGGGGGTACTTTATACCTGCCCAGGCTCATCCTTCGAATGTTGATTTCGAAGTACTTGAGGATTCTGAGGAGCTTCGCCAGCTTTGGGTGGTGCTCAAGGTAGCTAGGTCCGAAGGCCCCCCTCGGTTTAAGCTTCCGAGGGGTCCTAGGGGCAAAGCCATTTCTGAAGTAGCCCAGGAGCTACTGGCTGCCGTGAAGATGGAGCCTCTTTGGAGTTCTTCCTCCTCGCCAAACTTAAGCTGTTTCGAAGTGGACTTAAGTGGCAAGGGGGTATAGCCTTCGAGCACGGCCTTAACAGGCGGCAAAGCCCTAGACTTCTTTGCCTTGGACATGGCACCGCCTGCATCCCACACTTGGACAAACCTGCAAGGCAAAAGGCGAGGTTGCAGGCTTCGGGGCGTGGATGGTCCGGCCGCGGGAGAGCAGGCTCCGACGGGGCTTCGTCCAGCCGAAGGGGTCCTGCCCGGAAAAAGAGCAAGCGAGGGTCGAACATGTCAGGTCCTCGAGCTCGCTTTTTCTTAGGCTTAGATACAGACTACTCATAATTTTGTTTCGAAGTGTATTTTGTAACATACTTCTCAATTATCATTCAATGAATGAGATTTATTGTATTTGCATACTTCGTCTGCATGCTTCGCATGATTCGATTGTTTGGAACGTTTAGCTTGTCACGCTCGTACTGCGCATTTCATTCGCACACTTCGCATACATACTTTAGTCCCCCCTTGCGCGTGACAGCTAGGGACTTAGTTGTTGCTGGTGCGAGCAATTTGGAATGCGAAGGGGTGCGCCTTTTTGGCGGCTTCAGACACTTATATTGTGTCAATCGAGGGCCTCTTTTGGGCTTCAAACGCACTAATTTGAAGCGAAGCAAGGCTTCAGCGTACTCAAATTAAGCGAAGCATGCTTCGACATGCTTGGATTTGGATAATATGCGCGAGCAAGGCTCCGAAACACACTTAGATTTTTAGGCAAAGCATGACTTCGACATGCTTAAAACTAATTAGATTTTTACACGCGAAGCAAGGCCTCGGAGCATGTTTAGATAGCGAAGCAAGGCTTCTGAACTTGATTCTATAATGAGAATGGAATGTGTGGTGTAGATTCACCGAACCTGTGATAATGTGAGCCACCTTCGACTCTGAGCCACCTTCGACTTTGAGATGCTTCGGGTACGGAACCCGGAATCCCTAGACACATCGGGTCGGTGGCCCGGAGTCCCTCATGTTACTGCTACAGGCCCGGAGGTGCTGTGTAGCCTTCGGATGATGAGTCCGGTTTCAAATAGACTTCAAAGTAGTGATTTGGTTCTTAACAATACAAAGCGGTAACCTCGACTTTTAAAAGAACAAGGATGTTGGCTTCAGATCTTGATAAGGACACAACAGATCTTCGGTTTTAATAAAAAGGAAGCAAGGCTTCGGGTTTTTGATAAAGTGAAGCAAGGTTTTGCTTTAAAGGTGAAGTAAGACTTTGGTTTTAAGGTGAAATAAGACTTCGGTAATTTATTGAAATAATTGCAAATCGCACGGCGAAGTGGGGCTTCGGACTGTGTACATACCTTGTAAAGTGGGGGTGAAAGGCTTGCCTCATAGCCCCTAGGGCGTCGGAGGCCTTGGGTGCGTGAAGTAGAGCCCCTTGTCAGAGGGTGCGCTCTGAGGCGCGAGGGATGATGGAAGGTGAGAAAATCCTTCGAGCTGCACTTGAAGCCCCTTGCCGGAGGGTGCATGGAGCTAGAAAACTCCGAAGCTCCCCCCTCAAGCACACTCCGAGAGACAGGCAACAGCAGAGAACTTAGCTTTTGGGACTAGGTTCCCCACGGATGGTGCCAACTGTTGTAGCAATTGCGTTAGCTAGAGCGGGTTTTGTGTGTATATGGTGTATAGAGTGAACCTCAAAGGGTTCTCACAGAGGGAGAAAGGATTTATACTAGTTCAGGCCTCCCCGAAGGGATAATATCCCTACGTCCAGTCTATAGTGGATTTGGCATAGTTTTGTGAGCTACAAGATCTCATGCTTGGGAGCTACGTCAAGACACGTGCGGGCTTCATCAAGCATGAGGTCAACAGCCCCTATCTCGCCCGGACTCAGGTAACACCAATATCGCCTCCTTTATCTTCTTTAGAGATTGAGTAATAGTTAGCTGCATCAGTAGATCAAGTCTCTAGCGCTTCGCAAGCCAACCCTCTAGATTCGGCAATTAGCTCCTAGGTAGAGGCGATGTTTAAAAGGTTCGGCTTTATCGAGGCCTTACCTCCAGCTCCTATTGCTAACGTACCCCCGATGAATCGCATTTATAGTACAACTGACGGTAGTACCAGCAAAGCTATCACATCTCCGGCCTCGACATCTATGGCCAAGACCAGTCACTACACTCACGGCAAAGCTAAACATGCTTACTACACACCGCCTCCCCCTATGCATGCGCCAGCTTTTCCTGCATTGTCTGCACCACCTGCTCCTACGCAAATGCATAGGCCTGAGCACGTCGTATATCCCGAGCCAGCACGTGAGGAAGACCCCCGCAGCCGACACGCCAACATACCACCGCGTGTTGTGCCCCCGCATGAGAGACGCGCGCAAGCAGGAGGCCAGGACGACATTGACTAGCGTATCCATTTGCTATTTATGGAGAGCACCGGCTTTGCGCCTAGAGATCGGGCTAGGGTTTACCGAAAGTCGTATCCCGATCACCTCGACACCATACCCTACCCTCGTGGCTATAGAGTCCCTAAGTTCACCAAATTCGACGGTGAAGGTAACAAGACCACACTAGAGCATATCAGTCAGTTCTTAGCATAGTGTGGGAAAGCTAGTGGGTCAGACACTTTAAAACTTAGACTGTTTTCTCTTTCACTATCCGGCACCGCTTTCACTTGGTTTTCGGCACTCCCGCCAAACTCCGTCCAAACGTGGGCCCAATTAGAACAAAAGTTCCATGACTATTTTTATACGGGCGAGATAGAACTTAGGCTTTCACACTTGACATCGGTCAAACAGAAATCTAGCGAGAGTGTCTCTGATTATGTCAAGCGCTTTAGAGATACCAGAAACCGATGTTTTAGTCTCAATATTTCGGAAAGGGATTTGGCGGATCTATCTTTCAACGGGTTGTTCTCTGATATTAAAGAGAGGCTAGACAACCAGAATAGTTTTGAAGTCAGCCAAGTCCTATAGCAGGCTCTAGTCCAAGAAGGATGAGCCAAATATAAAAAAATTCATTAAAACATTCAACAAGCCTAGGGCTGAAGTCCACATCATGGAACACTCCGACGAAGAAGAATCGAAGGAAGAGGAAGATTTGGCTGACATGTATGTGGCCGAATGGGTTTGGAATGCTAAGAACAAGCATGTCACTTGTTCTGAGCTACGGCCATCTCCCACTAAGAATCGGCCTAGCGAAGTTAAATACTCTTTTGATGTGACTAAGTGCGATAAAATATTTGATTTCCTCTTGAAGAACCAGCTTCTTAGGATGCCCAAGGGCCAGGTCATCCTGGCCGCCAACGGACTAAAGAATCGTCCCTACTATAAGTGGCATGATTCACATTCTCAATATACTAACGACTGCAATGTTTTTCATCGGCAGGTTCAAACGGCCATAGAAGAAGGACGATTAAGAATAGATTCTAGTTCGAAGATGAAGCTGGACAAGGACGCCTTTCCCATTAACACCGTCGACCTCGACGAGAAGAAGATGCTGATTCGGCTAGAGCAGGTCGAGTCATCTAAGGGGAAAGCAGTCATTATTGGAGAATCACGCACGCGCACACTCATACCAAAGAACCCTGAAGTAGGGGTGTGGAAAAAACATCAATATGTCTCCTTAGGCCAGGGCTTGCAAGAAGCCAAAGGTAACATACCAGATGCTATTGAGCAAACACCAGAAGAAAGCCTAGGAAATAGGCCCCCAGCCAAAAAATCTAAGACAGTTGAAGGGGCTAAGACAACTGAACCCCCTGAAGGGTGATTACGGACCCCAATAGCTGAACCCCCCGAAGGGTGAGTTTAGACCCTAGTGGTTGAACCCTTCGCACATTAGATTCAGACCCTAATGGTCGAACCCTCCACATAACGAGTTCGGGCCCCAATGGCCAAACCCTCTGCTAGGCAAGTTCAGACCCAACTGGCCGAACCCACCTCCACTTTGGGCGAATCCCCGGTGGGGGACTTCGGCCCGCAATGACCGAACATACCTTTAGCCTGTCAAGATCCTTCGTTGATAAGGTCCAAAATACCTTCGATGTGTCTGAACCCCCCTACGGACAATGGGTTCGGCTCGCAGTAGGTGAAGCCACTAGAGCCTCCACTGCCTCCACCATACTACCGGGCACGGGTCCCGTGGGCTCCGAACTGCACCTCACCGCTGGAGTACCCTTCGTAGTGTAATGTTGCACCATGTTTTTCTTCGGAGTGTTATGATTGTCAGGGACAAGTGAACAAGGCGAAGGGGAACGTATTCCATAGGCTATCTGTGGTACATCCTAATCAACTCGCGCAGGACAAAGCCAAGGAAGACGTGCGCGAACAGGTGAGGGAGAGGGAGTCTGAAGCGATCACAATAAAGGTAGGGTCTCAGGAAGTCCCAATCCCGAAGGCCCCTTCGCCGAAGCTCGACGGAGGTAAGTCCCCTAGTCCGGCCATGGCCATTGTTGGAGCCCGGTCCGATCAGCCTAACGAGGCCGGTCCGACCGATAGGGTCGACAAAAAGGCCCCTACCGAGCATAATAAATTCGAGGCTAACCCAGGTGGTGCCCATTTGGCCAGAAATTATAGAGACGAATTGGTGGCTGTTGGGGGAGATAATCCCGATGGCCAGGGGGCCCACCGCCTGGGGGTTTGAAGCCAAGAATACCGGAGACCACCCTCCGGGAGAAGGCTGCCGGAGGCCGCCCTCCGGGAGAAGGCTGCCGGAGGCTGCCTTCCGGGAGGAAATTGCCGAGGGCCTCTCCCTCGGCCGCAGTAGCGAACCCGAAGAGAGCGTTGGCGGGAAAAGGACGAGGCTGGCGTACAGGGGGACAGGATCGCGATCCTCTGGCCCGTGTTGGGCGGCGCAGGCAGCGTCCGACACGGTTGATACGCTGTCAGAGTCGAATCTTCTTGTCTGTACTGTATATAGTCCGTTTTGTCTGTACTGTTGAACGGCGGTCGGCCGGGGTAGTCGTTGGCGTTCCAGAGGCGCTTGGCCTCTGGACGGGGCGCCTTATAAATACCCCCCAACTACAGTTGTAATGGACAGGAAAAAGAAGGCATTGAATACACTACTCTCACTTTCCACTAAGAAAACCTGCTGGTTCGATCCGTCGCTCCAACAGTTGGCGCCGTCCGTGGGGATCCTAGTCCGAAAAGCTAGCGTCCTCTGCACTCATCCGTCCAAGCATGTCGAGCCGGAAGGGAGCGAGCACGGCCCCCTTGCGCAGGTCAGCTCGTACCGCCGGGGCTGAGCCCACTTCAGCCACCGACCCCACCCCTCCGGCCCCCACCGTTACGCCCGTCGGAACGGCGTTCTCGGTAGAGCACCCCCTGGCGCCGGAAGAGACGCTCGAGGCTCGGGGCACCGACGGCCTACCCGAACCGACCTCCGCCAACCTGGTCGGGTCGCCGAGTGGGCCGCCGGAGCAGCGTCCCCCGAGCGGACCTCCAGTAGTGTCCCTTCGGACAGACTACGTCCGCTCGCGGGATCCCGATACCACTTCTGGCGGAAGCGGAAGTCAAGCTAATGCCCTGGCCGCCGAGAATGCTAGGCTAAAGGCGGAACTAGCCTTGTGGCGTCAGGAAGCGTCGCTCCGACCCCCGGCCCCTCCGGAGCCCTTTCGCGCCGCGAAAGCTGTGGTCACGGAGTTAAGCGACGACGAGAATCCTCCGGGCGAGGAGAACGCGTCTTACGACGAGGATTCTCCCCTGCACCCGGATCTCCAGAGGGTGCGCTTCAGTTCGAACTTTCGCGCCGCCAAGCTCCCTAAGTACTCCGGGGACTCCGACCCCGGCGAGTTCTCTCACTCGTACGCCCTGGCGATAGAGGCGTCTGGGGGAAGCCGAGACACGATGGCCAAATGCTTCCCCTTGGTGCTCGAAGGGATCGCCCTCCGATGGTTCTGGTCCCTCCGACCAGGGACTATTCACTCGTGGGAGCAGTTGAAGAAGAAGTTCGTCAACAACTTCCAAGGGACCTTCGTGGCCCCCATGTCCACCGGGAGCCTCTTCCAGGTGAAGCAGCAGCCCGGGGAAACCTTGCGGCAGTACTCCCAGCGCTTCGCGCACACCAAGGCCCAGATCAAGGGGCTCTCGGCCTCCTCCGTCATTGATGCGGCCCGAGAGGGCGTCACCCACCTCGGCCTCCTTGATAAGCTCCACCGGAAGCCTATCTCTTCGGTGGCGCAGCTTATGACGTACTTTGAAGAATACACTCGGTCCGAGGAGGGCCAGATACGCCGGCAAGCGATGGTAGTCCTCGTCCGGGCCCCGAACGCCAGGACGTTCGAAGCGCCCCCGGATTCCAGCTGGGGCGAGCGTCATGCTCCCGACTTCCACCGTCCGGAGCCCGCTCGGCGGGACCTCGTCCATCGGGACTCTCGGAGAAGACGAAAGCACTTTCGGGGGGAAGTCCTCAGTATCACCCCCCAGTGCCCGCCAAGCATCTTCACACGCCCGGCGGCAATCGCCAGGTCGGACACAAGCCTCCAGCGCCCTCCAGAGGAACCTTCTACTGTAGCGTCCACGGCGCGAACCGGAGCCACGACACCGACTCTTGCCGGACCATACTCGCCCTTCGCAGCGACTACCTCGAGCGTAGTGCCGGTCGCGGCTCCTCCGACCGGGGGAACCCTGCCCCTCGGCCAGAAGCGGTCCAAGTAGTCGGGCACCGCGAAGAGCCGGAACACGTGGCCCCGGTCGCGGAGTTCGGCAGAGTCCCGGCCCCCAAGCTGGAAGCCGCCCCCGATCGAGGCAAGCGAGTGGTCCTCCCCATATCCAGAGGGGGAGCCCTGGGAGCTCTGTCCAAGCGGCAGCGTCGAGACTACGTCCGCTGACATCATCTTCGTGCAGGCCTTCGATCAGCTGTGCTTATCGCGCAAGCACCTGTTACCGGCTTCGCGCCCGCTCCAATGTTTCGCGGGCCACCCGCTCGACGCGCTCGGCCAGGTCCTGTTGGAGGTGACTTTCAGCAGCGCACCCCTCCAGCGCCGCGAAGAGATCCTGTTCGATTTCATCGATGCTCCGTATGCCTACAACGCCATCTTCGGGCGAGGGATACTCAACCGCTTCAGCGCCATCGCCCACCACAACTATCTCTGCCTCAAGATGCCGACTCCCGGAGGGGTCTTATCCGTCCTGGGCGACCAAGCCGCAGCGCGCCGGGTTGAGTACGGCCATTCAGCGCCGCTCAAGCCGCGGCAGGTCCACAATGTCCGCGGAGGCGCCGATGAAGCCGACCTCGCATATAGCACTGATCCTGGTCAGAAGGGGCGCCCCGCCAAACCTCTCCCGAAGGGAGAAATCATCACCAAGACCTTGATCCAGGGAGGAAAAGAGTACCCGATCAAGTTCGGAGGGGGCTTGGAGCCGGAGTTTTCAGAGCAGCTCGAGGCCATCCTCCGCGGCAACCTCGACATCTTCGCGTGGTCTGACGAAGACATTCCCGGCGTCGACCGCTCGATCATCGAGCACTCACTGGCCGTCGATCCGAAAGCACGGCCGGTTCGCCAGGGGCTCCGGAGGCTGTCCACCGAGCGGGCCGAGCTCACCAAAGCAGAGACCGACAAGCTGCTCCGAGCGAGGGTCATCCGAGAAGTGAGTCATACCGATTGGTTGTCCAACCCTGTTTTTGTCCAGAAGAAAACATCTGGCAAATGGCGCATGTGTATCGACTTTACCTCTCTGAATAAATCTTGCCCCCGTGACCCCTACCCCCTGCCTCGCATCGACCAGCTCGTTGATTCCACGGCTGGAGCTGAACTCCTCAGCTTCCTCGACGCTTATTCAGGATACCACCAAATTTGGCTGAAACCCGAAGACCAAGTGAAGACCAGCTTTGTCACTCCGGCCGGAGTATTCTGTTACCTCCGAATGCCCTTCGGCCTCCGCAACGCCGGCGCCACCTTTTCAAGATTAATTTCCAAGGCCTTAGGTCATCAGCTGGGGCGCAATGCGGAAGCCTACATGGATGACATTGTCATCAAGAGTGCCTCCAAGAGTCACCATGGCTCGGACATAGCCGAGACCTTCGACAGCCTCTGGCGATGCGGAATCCGGCTTAATCCAGACAAGTGTGTCTTCGGAGCGTGTGCAGGCAAGCTGCTCGGGTACCTCGTCTCCAGCCGGGGCATCGAGGCCAGTCCAACGCAAATCCAAGCACTACAGAACATGCCCCCCCCAGAACCTCAAGCAAGCGCAAAAGCTGGCCGGGCGGTTGGCCGCCCTCGGTCGATTTCTCGCCAAGTCAGCAGAACGAAGTCTGCCCATCTTCAAGGCACTCCGAGGTTCTAAGTGATGGGGGATTGGTCCCGATCTTCCGCTAGGTAAGGGATAAACTTGGGTTGGTGGAGAATCTCGACGTTGGCGATCCAAGGCTCCGGTCCGGCGGATCAAAACCTTGCAATCGTTACACCACTGTCTCCGTTGGTTATCAACCACGCAGGGCGCGATTGACCTCGCCACGAAGGCTAATTCCTGCAAGCGAACCCAAGAACACAAGCAAGAACAGGAAGGATACAAATCGAATGCCAAATCACAGACAAACGAAGATAAGTTGAGGTTTCACAAACGCCAATGCGGCAGCCAATCGGTCCGGCGCAAGAGGCGGGATCTAAACACAACAGTGTAGATGCAACAAAGCAAAACCTAACCCTAGAAGTGGCTGGCTTGAGAATATATAGGGCGGCGGCCTGTGGAAGGGGAACAGACTTGGGCTGTGGGCTAGAAGACGTACAAACTCAAAATATGGCCAACACGGCCCAGTTCTGTCACGCAGGACTGTTTTAAATACATAGGTCGACTCGAGACTCCAAATGATGCGAAACCAACGACAAAAGATCCGTATTCTCCTCAGCTTTCCAAAAAGTCCAAGAACGCGCCAATCGGACTTCGTATGAGGAAGTTATGCCCATTTTGGTGAATGGTGGTCGATGTAGTCCGAACCAGCGAATTCTTGACTTCAAATCATCCGTGCGGCTCCGTCTTCAACTCCAACTCTCCTATTCCATCTCCCATGTTCCTAAGCAACAAAATATCACTAGTATTCAGTAGCATCCCATCCAAACAAATATAATCAAAGTTGCTAAGGAACGAATTAACCTCATGGTTCAAGCGACGGGCACGGGCGCGTGTGATTGGTCCTTGTAGTTGAATTGTAGGCGGAGGCTCCATGTGTGTATCATGTGAAGTGATGTCCTCATCATCCTCCCCCTCTTGAATTGGAGTCGTCCTCGACTCCAGCTCATCATCATCTCCCAAATAAGGCTTTAAATCTGAAATGTTAAATGTGGGACTAACCCCAAAAGCTGCAGGCAACTCAAGCTTATATGCATTGTCATTTATCTTCTCAAACACACGGAAAGGACCATCAGCACGTGGCATCAATTTAGATTTTCTTAAATCAGGAAAACGATCCTTGCGCAAGTGCAACCAAACAAGATCACCCGGTTCAAATGTTATCTCTCTTCTACCCTTACTACCATAAGCACGATATTTCTCATTCATTTTCTCTATGTTTGCTTTAGTAGTTTCATGCATCTTAAGCAATAATTCAGCACGTGTAGTAGCATCAAAATTCAAGTTTTCAGATGGTGGTAATGGTAGCAAATCAATAGGAGCACGCGGATTAAAGCCATAGACCACTTGAAATGGACTTACCTTAGTAGTGGAGTGTACTGACCTATTATATGCAAACTCAATATGAGGTAGACACTCTTCCCAAAGCTTCAAGTTGGTCTTCAAAACAGCCCTCAACATGGTGGACAATGTGCGGTTGACGACCTCCGTTTGTCCATCCGTTTGGGGGTGACAAGTAGTAGAAAACAGCAGCTTCGTCCCCAACTTATGCCACAACGTCCTCCAAAAATGACTTAAGAATTTGGCATCACGATCTGAAACGATGGTATTGGGAACTCCATGCAAGCGTACGACCTCTCTGAAAAACAAATCAGCAACATTTGTAGCATCGTCGCTCTTGTGACAAGGTATAAAATGCGCCATTTTAGAGAAACGATCTACCACCACAAAAATACTATCTCTCCCCCTCCTAGTTCTAGGTAATCCTAACACAAAATCCATAGAAATATCCTCCCAAGGTACACTAGGAACGGGCAGAGGCATATAAAGACCATGTGGGTTTAGACGGGACTTAGCTTTATTGCAAGTAGTGCATCGTGCCACATAGCGCTCAACATCTCGTCTCATCCTAGGCCAATAGAAGTGGGTGGACAGCACATCTTCAGTTTTCTTTGATCCAAAATGACCCATCAAACCACCACCATGTGCTTCCTGCAATAACAACAAGCGAAGAGAGCTAGCCGGCACACATAACTTGTTAGCACGAAAAAGATATCCATTATTCAGCACATATTTGTTCCAAGCACGGACATCTGTACAATTTGCAAAAGCATCTTTGAAGTCCAAATCAGTAGCATATATGTCCTTCAATGTTTCTAAACCAAAGATCTTATAATCAAGTTGAGAAAGCAATGTATAACGTCTAGACAAAGCATCCGCAATCACATTATCTTTCCCTTTCTTATGCTTAATGATGTATGGAAAAGTTTCAATAAATTCTACCCATTTAGCATGTCGTTTATTCAGATTTGCTTGACTACGTATATGCTTCAATGCTTCATGATCCGAATGAATAATAAACTCCTTAGGCAAAAGGTAATGTTGCCAAGTTTCAAGCACACGCACTAAGGCATATAATTCCTTATCATAGGTAGAATAGTTCAACTGTGGGCCATGTAATTTCTCACTAAAATAGGCCACGGGTTTACCTCCTTGCAGCAGCACACCTCCTAATCCAAAACCACTAGCATCACATTCTAACTCAAAAGGCTTACCGAAGTCGGGTAACTGAAGTAGAGGTGCATGTGTAAGGCGATCTTTGAGTGTGGCAAAAGCTTGTTCATGTGCTGGCTCCCACGCAAAAGTAATTCCCTTCTTGGTCAACTCATGCAAAGGACCGGCTATGGTGCTGAAATCTTTCACAAAACGCCGGTAGAAACCTGCAAGACCAAGAAAGCTACGTACCTGTGTGATAGTTTGGGGTTGCGGCCAGCTGTTGATGGCTTCTACCTTGCCGCGTCGACCTCAATACCCTGTGAAGTGACACATAGCCAAGAAACACAACTCGATCCGTGCAAAACGTGCACTTCTCAAGGTTACCAACATTCTAGCTTCACGGAGGGCAAAAAAAACAGCACGTAGGTGTTCAACATGTTCAGTGAGAGACTTGCTATAACCAAGATATCATCAAAGTATACAACCACAAAGCGTCCTATAAGTGCCGTAGGACTTCATTCATCAAGCGCATGAAGGTACTAGGTGCATTAGTAAGTCCAAAAGGCATGACAAGCCACTCATATAATCCAAACTTTGTTTTAAAAGCAGTTTTCCATTCATCACCTAGTTTCATGCGAATTTGGTGGTAGCCACTACGGAGATCGATCTTAGAAAAGATAATGGCACCACTAAGCTCATCAAGCATGTCATCCAATCTAGGAATAGGGTGTCGATATCGAATGGTGATATTATTAATAGCACGACAATCAACACACATGCGCCAACTACCATCTTTCTTAGGTACCAAAAGAACGGGTACTGCACAAGGACTAAGGCTTTCACGGACGTACCCACGATCAAGAAGGTCCTGTACTTGGCGCTCAATTTCTTTTGTCTCCTCCGGATTGGTGCGGTACGCTGCACGATTAGGAAGAGACGCCCCCGGGACCAAATCAATTTGGTGCTCGATGCCGCGTATCGGTGGCAGCCCGGGTGGTATCTCAGCAGGAAAAACATCTTTAAACTCCTGCAAAAGGTCAGTGACTGCAACAGGAACAGAGCTAGGAATGTTCGCAAGTGAAAACAACACGTTTGTGCAAATCAAGCCGTATAGCAAGGGAGTATCATCACAAATTTCAGCAAGGTCAGTTTAGTTGCAAGCATGACACGCCCTTTCAGATTTATAACTTGTGATGAAGAAGGAGAAGCAATTTTATCTTTCTGTTGCCTCAAAAGCGTCTTAGCTACTTGCTGATTTTCAGAAGGCTGTTTGCTCTTTTGTGCATCCCTAGCATGTTTTTCTTGTTCAAATTTTACAATTTCAGCAGGAGTCATAGGAAGCAATGTAACTTTCTTTCCTTTATACATAAATGTGTACGTATTGCTCCTACCATGATGTGTAGCATCAGTATCATACTCCCAAGGTCTACCAAGTAACAGAGAACATGCTTGCATTGGTACTACATCAAAATCAGCAGCTCCGACGTATGTACCAATGGAAAATTTGATGTGAGCAGTTTGTGTTACCTTGACCTTACCACTATTGTTGAACCATTGCACATGGTAAGGGTGTGGATGCGCGCGTGTGGGAAGTTGAAGCTTCGTTACCATGTCGTGGCTCACCAAATTGTTGCAACTACCGCTGTCGATGATGACACGTACACGACGGTTATTGACGCCGAAGAAGGTCTGAAACAGATTGTTCCGTTGTGCCCTGTCGTCCTGCTCCATGTGAGTGCTCAAGACGTGTTGTACAATAAGTGCTTCAAGGTCGGCAGTGGCATCCGACGCAAGAACATCGTCATCGTCGAATGTATCATCATCTCCTGCAATGTTAGCAGCAAGTGCATATTCATCTTCAACATCACTAGCACTTACATAGCCACCGTCTTCCGTAGCAATATAAGCCCGCTGACTAGGGCAGTCTTTCATAACGTGTCCAAGTCCTTTGCATCTGTGACACTGGATCGCTGCAGAACGTGCAGTAGAGGCTGCCGAGGAGGTGGGCTTGGCTGGCGCCTTGGTTGCCGCAGTCTTGGAACTCTCAACCTGGGCTGTAGATGTAGAGGGTGCTGATGTAGCCGCCGGTCGAGAAGGGGGTGCGAGTGGTCGTTGCTGCTGCCCACTTGAGCGTGAAGTAGCACCACCAATGTTGGTCCTCATGCTGCGTTGTGGTTGTTGGCGACCCTGCAATTCTTTTTCTGCAAGCATAGCAAGGTGGAAAAGACGAGTGATAGTATTGTATTCTTTATAATCAATGATATCCTGAATTTCACGTCGTAAACCACCATAAAACGGCCATTTTATCCTCATTGTCCTCCTCAATTTCAGCACGCATGCAACCTATTTGCAGCTCCTGATAATACTCCTCTACCGATTTATTTCCTTGTTTAGCGCTGCAATTTTTTTCTCAAATCACGTTATATGAAGGAGGGACCCATCTACCACGCATTTGCCGTTTTAACATATCCCAAGTTTGTGGTTCATTTCCAACCTGAACTATTTCAGTCACCAAAGAAAAGCATATCCAGTGAAGTCACTAGTAGCTAAACGCACGCGGTGGATAGCAGGAACCATGTGAGCATTAAATTTTTGTTCGACTGACATCTCCCAATCTAAATAGCATCTGGATCATAGGTGCCA
>JAAALK010000752.1:0-23748 GCA_019279435.1 Zizania palustris | reverse complement strand
TTAAAGATGATAACAATTTAATTTCTTCATTCTCATTAGTAATGTGGAAAACATGTTAACATCAGCGCTTGAGGAATTAACAATAGAAACAACACGTTCTTCCACTAGTTTTGGCAGGTATATAAATGAAGCATTAACACACAACTCTTCTTTGTCATGAGGAATTTCAAGCAAATCATCTGTTAACAAAGAAATTTCAGAAAAAGATTCCACTAATGGTTGCTCTATAATAGCATGAATATCTGATGATTGTGTTTGATGAGGAGTACACTCACCTTGATTAATTTCAGCACATATATTACCTTGCAAAACCTTCTCTGATGATGTAAGTGCATACTTGCTCTCTTTTTCCTGTTCAAAGTTAGTAGAACTAGAAGGCAAACTGATTGGCGTCTTCTCTAAAGCAACAGCAATCTGAATTTCAGCTCGACATGCAAGTTCAAACAATTGAAAGAGAGAATTATATGTTTCATGAAGAAGCATTTCCCGAATTTCCTTGTTAATCCCACGTAAAAACCTTTGTTCCATAGCTTCTTCACATTCATCTATAGCACAACGTAATAAACAAGCATGCATATCATGATAGTATGAGGCAACACTTTTGCTATCTTGTTTTAAACATTGTAGTTTCTTTAACAGAATATCGGCATAATATGGAGGAACAAAAGCATCTCTCAAATATTTCTTTAAGTCTTTCCAAGATTGAGGTATTTTATCATGTCTATAAAGATGTTTCCAATGATATGCAGCATCTTTAACTAACACTTTAGAGGCAGCCATAACCTTTTCTCTTTCAGACATGTTATACTTTTTAAATTCATTATCTACAGCTAG
The DNA here is from genome assembly GCA_019279435.1 of Zizania palustris. Classification (NCBI taxonomy): domain Eukaryota; kingdom Viridiplantae; phylum Streptophyta; class Magnoliopsida; order Poales; family Poaceae; genus Zizania; species Zizania palustris. The sequence continues at coordinate 22,914 of JAAALK010000752.1, read as the reverse complement.
CTCCCATTGAATATATGCCTGAGGATCATAATTTCCTTCAAAATAAGGTATTGTACATTTGAACCTAGCTAGAATTTCATCACATACCTCATATTTATTGTGTTGATCTCTCATGTGTCGATGAAGATGTCGATATTGAGCTTCACTATATCCTATCTCCTTGTGTATCCCTGCCATGATTAGTAGTAGACAAGAAACATACAAATAATATGTACGCTCCTATTAACTACAAGATTGTGAAGGCACAACGTCACACTCGCTCAATCCTGTATCAAGCTCTTACAAGTTCTTACCAATGCAAGCATGAAGGTGTTGTACACCGACTTAACCAGAAACACCACGGAGATTAGATGTATCGATGCTTTGGAAAACACTTGGTTGTACAAGTTGTAGTCAAATCTGTGGAGCTCTAGGTAGGCTGAAATATGTAGCAAGGAAAACTAGAACCACATTAGCATAAGCAAATTGAGTAATTGTTCAACGTCGGTATTGTGCTGATCCTAGGCTTGAATGTACTAGAGACGCGAGCCTAGACACAAACGATACCACCAAACCGCAAAAGGTAGAACTAGCTTTCCTCCTCTTTTGTCACAAGTTTTCTTTCTTCACTTTTTTTCTCTTTTGTCTTTTTTTGGTGCAGCTTTTTTTTCTTCTTTTTTTTGAGCACCTTTCTGTCTTTTTTTTCCTTTTTTCTCTCTTTTTTTAAAGAACAGCAAATGACAAGGTGACTCTTAGTATAGAACTCCTGAACCTTGTACGTCCCAGAACAGAACGCAAACGACCGAATATGAAGATGACTCTAAAAGGGAAAACAAAGATCTGGTTGTAAGCTTTCCAAAATATATCAAAACTCTCCAATCCGAATAGGAAGGTGCGAGATATGATAGTTTTAGTAACTCCTGCACAGTCTGCCCGAATTATTCTCGAATTCCAACAAACAAACCGACTCCAATTTGATTTGAACTCAAAAACTAAGGGATAAAAATACCCTAAACACTTGATAGACAGACAAAAACACGGTGGTAAAAAAACGTGACAAGAATTCGAAACTCTAAACGAACTAAACACTAAGACCAGCAACTTCACAAGACGATGCAACCAAAAACTCAAAAAGCCGATACTAAGCAGAACTAGTAATAGGCTCAAAGAGGCTTGGATCTCGGGTAATTTTTTTGTGTGGCTTTTTCTGGATTGTAGGAAAAAATAAAAAAACTCACCGATCAACGAAAGCTCTGATACCACTTGATGGAGACGATGATGGGTGGCCTGATCTTTCGGTGAGTTGATAGAGAGATAACTTCGATTGGTGGGAGATGACGTTGACGACCCGACTACAACCGTACGAGACTTTCGTGTTGCGCCTTAGCGATCGATACACCAACTCCAAGGGTTGTTGATCTTATCGGTGATCAACCTTGTTCCTGCAAGCAATCGAAGAACGAGCAAGAACAAGATAAAGGAGCAACTACAATTGCTGGATATGAAAGACGCACAAAGGGTAGTTGGGGTTCTGAAACGTGAAACCGGCGATCTAACCGATCACGGGTTTATATGGACAAGTAGCATTGGCTAAACTTTTATCTAATCAAAACCCGAATTACAACTGAAGTCTCTAGGGGTATTTATAGCCCTAGGGACGTCCACAAAGTTTGGAAACTTATTACATATAGAAACTACTAATTATTTCCAAAACAGAATTACTAGAAAAGAGAAACTTAGATCCTTAAGCCTTGGCCGTGATTCTTTCGGTGGAATTAATATATTATCTTCCATTTAGACATCCTCAGCTTTCCAAAAAGTCCAAGATCATCTAAATCGGAGCTTCCATCTGAAAGATATGCATGTGTGAATCTCGTGCTCTCCTTGAAGTCCGAGTGTGAGTAACACGCATTGTTTTGGTTATTGCAATCTCCTCGGATCGAATCTGGAAGTGTAGCTGCATCCGTTGGAAAGAGGACGTCTCAATCTTTCCAAAAAGTCCACGATCATCCAAATCGGAGCTGCCATGTAAAAGTTGTGCACGTTTGAATTTGTTGTTGTCCATGCAGTCCGAATCCGTGTCAAAAATGTGTAGAAGTTAATCTCCACTTTCTCTTGGCACATAAATAATGTCCCAAAATTGTATATTATGTTTTCATGCCCTTGACTTGGTCCCCAATCAACTTCCATGATGTTCCATGCCCTTTTTGCGCTCTCAACGTGTTGCTTGATCCATGTGAGAATTTCTGTATTTGAAATTAAAAGTACCTCATGGTGTAGCATCCATGGTTCAAATAAATAAAATTTAAATCTAACGTAGAAAGCATGCACCTTAGTTTGTTTGCTCGCAATCATGGTCATATCCGAGCTAGTGATGTCCTCATCAACCTTCTTCGGTACTATTCCACCATATTTGGATGCTTGGGCATGTTAATGAAAACCTTTTTGTTCCGGAAGCGAACTTTTGATTCTTGCACATTAAGAGTGGCGACGTTTTAACAACATTTGTGTGCTGCATGGAAACTCGAAAAACACCTCCTTCGGTACTATTACACCATGTTAGGATGCTTTGGCATGTTAATGAACCTTTTTGTTACGGAAGCGAACTTTTAATTCTTGCATATTATGAGTGGCGACGTTTTTGCAACATTCGTGTCCCGAATGGAAACTCGAGAAACACCACCTTCGGTATTATTCCACCATATTTTGATGCTTGGTATTGTCAATATACCTTTTTGTTCCGGAAGCGAACTTTTGATTCTTGCACATTATGAGTGGTGATGTTTTTGCAACATTCGTGCCCTGAATGGAAACTCGAGAAACACCTCCTTCGATACTATTCCACCATATTTGGATGCTTGGGCATGTTAATGAAAACCTTTTTGTTCCGGAAGCGAACTTTTGATTCTTGCATATTATGTGTGGTGATGTTTTTGCAACATTTGTGCCGCGAATGGAAACTCGAGAAACACCTCCTTCGGTACTATTCAACCATATTTGGATGCTTGGGCATGTTAATGAAAACCTTTTTGTTCCGGAAGTGAACTTTTGATTCTTGCATATTATGAGTGGTGATGTTTTTGCAACATTCGTGTCTCGAATGGAAACTCGAGAAACACCTCCTTTAGTACTGTTCCACCATAGTTTAATGCTTAGGCATGTTAATGAAAACCTTTTTGTTCCGTAAGCGAACTTTTGATTCTTGCATATTATGTGTGGTGATGTTTTTGCAACATTTGTGCCGCGAATGGAAACTCGAGAAACACCTCCTTCGGTACTATTCAACCATATTTGGATGCTTGGGCATGTTAATGAAAACCTTTTTGTTCCGGAAGCGAACTTTTGATTCTTGCACATTAAGAGTGGCGACGTTTCAACAACATTTGTGTGCTGCATGGAAACTCAAAAACACCTCCTTCGGTACTATTACACCATGTTAGGATGCTTTGGCATGTTAATGAACCTTTTTGTTACGGAAGCGAACTTTTGATTCTTGCATATTACGAGTGGCGACGTTTTTGCTACATTCGTGTCCCAAATGGAAACTCGAGAAACACCACCTTCGGTACTATTCCACCATATTTTGATGCTTAGTCTTGTTAATATACCTTTTTGTTCCGGAAGTGAACTTTTGATTCTTGCACATTATTAGTGGTGATGTTTTTGCAACATTCGTGCCCCGAATGGAAACTCAAGAAACAACTCATTTGGTACTATTCCACCATATTTGGATGCTTGGGCATGTTAATGAAAACCTTTTGTTCCGTAAGTGAACTTTTGATTCTTGCTCATTAAGAGTGGCAACGTTTTTGCAACATTTGTGTCCCAAATAGAAACTTGAGAAACACCTCCTTCGGTTAATGAGGACATGCCTAGCATTCACTCATCTTCAAATGAAACTCCACTTGAGATAGCTAGTCCAATTACAAGGAGTAGAGCTAAACAATTGCAGAAGGAAATTCATTCTCAGGTGAACGCTAACCTTATGTTTAATAATCAGTCTATGTTGAATGAGCCTATGCTTTTGAGTTCTTGTTTCAATGTCCTTAGGAATGATGGAGTGTATGAACCAGCATGGGATCAAGATGGTTTCAAGCCTCTGGACATCTGAACCAAGATGCCTATGGTGTGCATGAATAAAATGGTGGTTCATCACCTTAGCATGGGAATGCAACCAGAAGCTAGATGACTGACACATGGTACGAATTCCAAGCATCACTGCGGACAGAATACAAGGAGTTAGATGGTGTTCTATAAGTGGATGGAAGCGTCTTCAAGTCTACTTTCCAGCCCATCAAACGGTCCATTATTTCGATGTCCTAATAAGGAGTTATACTCATTTTAGTAACTGCTGCCAGAAGCTGAAAGACGCGCGAACCAGCCACGAAGTCCATTAGAGCATGTGCATGCAGCCATTTACTCAAAGCTGAACGCCCCTATCTCTATATATATCTTGTACTAGACAATGAAAAGACAGATCTTATTTTATTGAATTCAGAATACACAAACTCGTGGAGTTTTGTTTATGCGTGAGTCAACATTTGTTCTTTCGATTCCTGAGGGAGTTGTAGAACGCCGAACTGCGGTTCACCCAGTTCGTGCCTTCACGTCTATAGGGCGTGATTGCGTGGGCTGTTTCGTCGATACGTGGAAGGGTGATTGTCTCGGTAGTTCGTCGCGTGGACAGCCTCGCGGTGCGCTGCCTCTTCACCAGGTCACGCAGCGACAATTTATCAAGTTCGCAGATCCTACGAGAAGATCGGGCCACAACAACTTGCTACACGTGCTGCCTAGGCGTGTGCACATCATCTGGTATCAGAGCCTCCGTTTCCTCAGTAGGATTGTTCTTGTTTTTGGTAGGATAGATTTTATATACCTACTGTCCACTAATAGCCAAAAAGAAAACCTACAGCCCAAATTCATACGTGCTACTGATTTTGTAGTTTGCTTTATCGAGTTTTAATCCTTTAAGATTTGTCTAGTTGCTGAATTTTTTTCCCCTCATCGTTCTAGCTGTTATCTTTGTTCCATCCCATCCTTGATCTGATCGTCATTGTTTGCTGCATATATATAAACAAAAAAAAATTGGACAAAGTTTTTGCTCGCCGGACAGCGAACTTGTTTGAATTTTTGTGAGCCACATCCAACCTCAATTGTAGGTGCCAATTTTTGTGGTTGCATCTCTGGTCATCCTTGTTCCAAAAAAAAACAAATTATAAAAAAAAAGAGAGAGATGCGGTCCTGTTTGTTGCTTGTCCGATCTCTTGTCCGAACTCCTGTCCGAACTCTTGTCCAATCTGAGGCAGTCATTGGCTGTGTGTTGCTTGTCCGATCTCTTGTCTGAACCTTTGTCCGAACTCTTGTCCGATCCCTTGTCCGATCCGATCAGCAGCAGAAAAAAAAAATTATTTGTGCACATACCCTTGTCCGATCACTTGTCCGATCTCTTTGCCTTTATATTCAGCAACTTAGACTTGTGTTCTTGGATTATTATTCGGTTTTGCATCACTACATTTTTCAGCGCATTCCACTTACATATTACCCCACCAAGCTCCACTAAAAATGCACCGTGAGTTGTTGCACCGTCGTCGCTGTTACAATCACTCTTCCACTACAAATTGCAGCCCCGGTTCTTGCTCTTTTCAGGGAGAGAAAGAACTTGTTTTGTAAGTGGTGAGGGAGTGATTCCACATATATATTGTCCTATTATTTTTGCCTCTCTACTAATATGGCAGGAGACAATCCATCTTCTTCTGCCACTGTTTCTGCTGAAGATTTCCAGGAGGTGCGTGCACAAATGCGTCAACTGATGCAAGGGATGCAAGCACTTCAACTATCTCTACAGCAACAACAACGCGAGGAGCCTCCGCCTAATAATAATGACCATATCGATGATGATGATCCTTCCGCGTTGGAGGCGGAAGCTGCACGTCTTCAGGCTGACGCCGCACGCCGTGCTGCTGCAGGTGGTGGCGGTGGCGGTGGTGGTGGCCGCGGCCGTGGTGGTGGCAGAGGGCTTGATGCTGGCTTTGGTAATTTTGGTGGCGTTAATAGGAGGCCGCAATTTTTTGGTCGTGCACGGCGCGTTCCTATTGGAGGTGCTGCAGATTTTGATGTTGATGATCATTCCGATTATAGTGATGAACAGGGAGCAGACCCCCATGGTCACCCTGGTGGTTATGATGCTCATGGTGGTGCTAATTTTGGACGCTTTGGAAATTATGGTGACAACCAGTTTGGCGAACATGGTGGATACCGTGATCGACGTCGCCGTAATCATGAACACCGCCAAGATGAAGATGGCTTGGGTAAAGTTAAAGTGTCCATTCCCCCTTTCAGCGGGAAGGAGAATGCGGATGCTTATTTTGAATGGGAGACCAAGGTGGACCAGATATTTGATTTGTATAATTACCCAACTGCAAAGAAGGCAAAGCTTGCTGCCATTGAGTTTAAAGGTTATGCTATAACTTGGTGGAATCAAATTCGCGCAGAATACCAACGATTTGGACATCACCATATCACATGGGAAGAAATGAAGAGGGAACTGCGACGTCGTTTTGTTCCTGCGTATTATTCCCGTGACTTACATTTGCGGCTCAAACGCCTTGTGCAAGGTACTCGCAGCGTTGATGAATATTTTCAAGAAATGGAAATGTGCCTACTCCGTACGGGAATTATTGAGGATGAGGAATCCACAATGGCTCGGTTCTTGGTTGGCCTGAATAAACCAATCGCTGATAAAGTGGACATGACAAACTACACAAATATAACAGAATTGGTTCATTTTGCCAAAAGGGCAGAACGGCAGCTTGCTGACTCTTATAAGACCCATGTTTCATTTTCAGCTCATAACAGTTCTACTCCATGGCGCCATTCACAACAGAGAGAATCAGGGCTGCACACACCTTCAGCTCGTGCAGCTTCTCGTCCAGTTTCAACTTCTGCCAAACAATTTGATGCGAAAGGCAAAGCTGTAAGTTCCAATCAGTCCAACTCCTCCGCTGCTGCAGCCCCAAGGAAGACAAGTAAGATTGAGTGTTTTAAGTGTGGTGGTCATGGGCATAAGCAAGCTGAATGCCCCAATAGGCGTGTTATTATAGCACTTGCTGATGGTTCTTATGACTCTCAGAGTGAAGCTGAGGATGAGCACGATATCCTGCCATTATCAAATGAAAATCTCCAAACTTGTGAGTATTCAGCAGAGGATGGTACATTTGAGCTAGGTCTGAATTGTTTAGCGATTCAACCTATTCCAACTTTTGCTCACAATGACATGTTACAAGATGTTATTTCTCCATCTTCTGACGAGATTACTAGTGCTGATTTTGATGAGTTGCTTGCTGATTTTCCTGATTTCGAGCCTTCTACAATGAATACACCATCTCCTTCTTTGGTGGTTAGGAGAGTCCTTTCCACTCAGTTTGTTGCTGCTGAACAAGGACAACGCCATAATTTATTTCAGTCCCGATGCAAAGTGCAAGGCCAAGTGTGCCGTTTCATCATAGATGGTGGGAGCTGCAATAATATTGTTAGTTCTTTGCTTGTTGAGAAGCTTGGTTTGCAGCCACGTCGCCATCCACATCCGTACCATATGCAATGGCTGAATAATTCCGGGACAGTTAAGGTTTCAGCCATGATTCGTTTGTCATTTTCCATTGGTGATTATCATGGAGAGGTGGATTGTGATATTGTCCCCATGCAAGCATGCCATTTGCTGCTTGGTCGGCCCTGGCAATTTGATGTGGACTCGGTGCATTTTGGACGGTCTAACAAATACACTTTCATTCACAATGACAAGAAGGTGGTTCTTGTTCCATTATCTCCAGAGGAAATACATACTTCAGATATGGCTCGCAAGAAAAGAGAGGAATCAGACAAAAGAAAATTGAGTGAGACCCCCAACCCAAGTAAGGGAGAGAGTTCTAACCCATCCAGCCACATAAAGCCTCATGCCAATCCTAAACAGCCACGCCACACTGAGTGTCTCTTTGTGAGCAAGAGTGATTTGAGAGAACTGAGAAACACCACAGCCCCATTCTTTGTGCTCTTGCACAAGGAGGTCCTACTTTCAACTCATGATTTACCTTCATCGCTGCCTAGTGTTGTTCTTGATCTCTTACAGGACTTCGAAGATGTTTTTCCCGATGAGATACCAGCTGGACTTCCTCCACTCCGTGGAATTGAGCATCAAATTGATTTGGTACCAGGTGCTTCGCTTCCAAATCGTCCAGCCTACCGCACCAATCCTGAAGAAACAAAGGAAATTCAGCGACAGGTAAAAGAGCTTTTGGACAAAGGGTATGTTCGTGAATCCTTATCACCATGTGCAGTTCCCGTTCTTTTAGTCCCAAAGAAAGATGGCTCTTGGCGCATGTGTGTTGATTGTCGTGCTATCAATGCTATAACTGTTCGATATCGCCATCCCATTCCACGACTTGATGACATGTTAGACGAATTGAGTGGTTCTATCATTTTCACCAAGATAGATTTGCGTAGTGGTTATCATCAAATCCGCATGAAACTTGGTGATGAATGGAAAACAGCGTTTAAAACTAAATTTGGTCTCTATGAATGGCTTGTGATGCCATTTGGCTTGACAAATGCTCCTTCAACTTTTATGCGCTTAATGAATCATGTTTTACGAGCTTTCATTGGCAAGTTTGTAGTTGTTTATTTTGATGATATTCTGATCTATAGCAAATCATTTGATGAACATCTTGATCATATCCATCAAGTACTTGCTGTATTGAGGGAAAAGAAATTGTATGGCAACATTGCTAAGTGCACCTTTTGCACAGACCATGTTCTTTTCCTTGGCTTTGTTGTTTCCGCAGATGGTATTCAGGTTGATGTAGAGAAGGTTAAAGCAATAAAGGATTGGCCTACACCGGTAAATGTGAGCCAAGTTCGAAGCTTTCATGGTCTTGCAGGTTTTTACAGGCGTTTTGTTAAAGATTTCAGCATGATCGCTGCACCCCTCAATAATTTGACAAAGAAGGATGTTCCATTCAAGTGGGGAGATGAACAAGACCAAGCCTTCAATGAGCTGAAAACAAAGCTTTGTGAAGCACCGCTGCTACAACTTCCTGATTTTGGTAAGACATTTGAGATCGAATGTGATGCAAGTGGTATTGGCATAGGAGGTGTACTGCTGCAAGAAGGTAAACCTGTTGCCTACTTTTCTGAAAAGCTAAATGGTCCACATCTGAATTACTCAGTTTATGACAAGGAGCTTTATGCGTTAGTTCGTGTTTTGGAAGTTTGGCAACATTACTTGTTCCCTAAAGAATTTGTAATCCATTCTGATCATGAAGCTTTGAAATATCTTAAAAGCCAAGGCAAGCTGAACCGTCGACATGCTAAATGGATTGAGTTCATTGAAACGTTTCCCTATGTTGTCAAACATAAGCGTGGTAAAGATAACATTGTTGCCGATGCCTTGTCTAGAAGATGTGCGTTGATTACACAACTAGATACAAAAGTGCTTGGTTTGGAATCCATTAAAACACTTTATGCTGCTGATGCTGATTTTAAAGAACCTTTCTCTCGTTGCATTGATGGAAAAGGTTGGGATAAATATTATGTGCATGATGGCTTCTTATTTCGGACTAACAAAATATGCATCCCAGCTTGTTCGATTCGCCTAGTTCTTTTGCAGGAAGCACATGAAGGTGGACTAGCTGGTCATTTTGGTGTCAAAAAGACATTGGACATGCTCTCCGATCATTTCTTTTGGCCACATATGCGACGTGATGTCCAGCGGCACGTTGGGTGCTGCATCGTTTGCTTGAAAGCTAAGTCCCGCCTCAATCCCCATGGTTTATATACTCCATTACCTATTCCACATGTACCTTGGGAAGATATATCTATGGACTTTGTTCTAGGGTTACCTCGGTCTCAGAGGGGGAGGGATTCTATTTTTGTTGTTGTAGATCGCTTTTCTAAAATGGCACATTTTATCCCCTGTCATAAGAGCGATGATGCTTCACACGTTGCTGATTTGTTTTTCAGGGAGATTGTTCGTTTACATGGAGTTCCAAAGACTATTGTTTCAGACCGGGATACAAAATTTCTCAGCTACTTTTGGAAGACATTGTGGGCTAAGCTTGGCACAAAGTTGTTATTTTCAACCACTTGTCATCCACAAACGGATGGGCAAACTGAAGTTGTCAACCGTACCTTGTCAACCATGTTGCGTGCTGTGTTGAAAAAGAATTTGAAGCTCTGGGAAGACTGCCTTCCACATGTTGAATTTGCATATAACAGGGCAGTCCATTCCACAACAAACTCTTGTCCATTTGAAATAGTTTATGGGTTTAAACCGCATACTCCCATGGATCTTTTGCCTTTACCATTACAGGAACAAGTTAACTTGGATGCCACAAAAAGATCAGACTTTATCAAGCGGTTACATGCGGAGACAAGAAAGAATATTGAGAAGAAATCAGCACAATATGCAAAGCAAGCAAACAAAGGTAAGAAGAAGGTTACATTTCAGCCAGGAGATCTTGTATGGTTGCATCTACGAAAGGATCGCTTTCCCCAACAGCGTAAGAGTAAGTTATCTCCTCGGGGTGATGGTCCGTTCAAGGTTCTCCAAAAGATAAATGATAATGCTTACAAAATTGAGCTGCCACCTGAATATTCCAATGTGAGTACAACATTTAATGTCAAAGACTTGCTTCCATTTGTTGGTGAGCCTGAGTCGAGGACGACTCCTTCTCAAGAGGGGGAGGCTAATGAGGACATGCCTAGCATTCACTCATCTTCAAATGAAACTCCACTTGAGATAGCTGGTCCAATTACAAGGAGTAGAGCTAAACAATTGCAGAAGGAAATTCATTCTCAGGTGAACGCTAACCTTATGTTTAATAATCAGTCTATGTTGAATGAGCCTATGCTTTTGAGTTCTTGTTTCAATGTCCTTAGGAATGATGGAGTGTATGAACCAGCATGGGATCAAGATGGTTTCAAGCCTCTGGACATCTGAACCAAGATGCCTATGGTGTGCATGAATAAAATGGTGGTTCATCACCTTAGCATGGGAATGCAACCAGAAGCTAGATGACTGACACATGGTACGAATTCCAAGCATCACTGCGGACAGAATACAAGGAGTTAGATGGTGTTCTATAAGTGGATGGAAGCGTCTTCAAGTCTACTTTCCAGCCCATCAAACGGTCCATTATTTCGATGTCCTAATAAGGAGTTATACTCATTTTAGTAACTGCTGCCAGAAGCTGAAAGGACGCGCGAACCAGCCACGAAAGTCCATTAGAGCATGTGCATGCAGCCATTTACTCAAAGCTGAACGCCCCTATCTCTATATATATCTTGTACTAGACAATGAAAAGACAGATCTTATTTTATTGAATTCAGAATACACAAACTCGTGGAGTTTTGTTTATGCGTGAGTCTTGAGAGGCTTGCAACATTTGTTCTTTCGATTCCTGAGGGAGTTGTAGAACGCCGAACTGCGGTTCACCCAGTTCGTGCCTTCACGTCTATAGGGCGTGATTGCGTGGGCTGTTTCGTCGATACGTGGAAGGGTGATTGTCTCGGTAGTTCGTCGCGTGGACAGCCTCGCGGTGCGCTGCCTCTTCACCAGGTCACGCAGCGACAATTTATCAAGTTCGCAGATCCTACGAGAAGATCGGGCCACAACAACTTGCTACACGTGCTGCCTAGGCGTGTGCACATCATCGGTACTATTCCACCATATTTGATGCTTGGGCATGTTAATGAAAACCTTTTTGTTCCGGAAGCGAACTTTTGATTCTTGCATATTATGAGTGGTGATGTTTTTGCAACATTCGTGTCCTCGAATGGAAACTCGAGAAACACCTCCTTCGTACTATTCCACCATATTTGGATGCTTGGGCATGTTAATGAAAACCTTTTTGTTCCGGAAGCGAACTTTTGATTCTTGCATATTATGAGTGGTGATGTTTTTGCAACATTCGTGTCTCGAATGGAAACTCGAGAAACACCTCCTTCGGTACTATTCCACCATATTTGGATGCTTGGGCATGTTAATGAAAACCTTTTTGTTCTAGAAGCGAACTTTTGATTCTTGCATCATTAAGAGTGGCGAAGTTTTTGCAACATTTGTGTCCGAATGGAAACTCGAGAAAACACCTCCTTCGGTACTATTCCACCATATTTGGATGCTTGGCATGTTAATGAAACCTTTTTGTTCCGGAAGCGAACTTTTGATTCTTGCATATTATGAGTGGTGATGTTTTTGCAACATTCGTGTCTCGAATGGAAACTCGAGAAACACCTCCTTCGGTACTATTCCACCATATTTGGATGCTTGGGCATGTTAATGAAAACATTTTTGTTCGGAAGCTGAACTTTTGATTCTTGCATATTATGAGTGGTGATGTTTTTGCAACATTCGTGTCTCGAATGGAAACTCGAGAAACACCTCCTTCGGTACTATTCCACCATATTTGGATGCTTGGGCATGTTAATGAAAACCTTTTGTTCCGGAAGCGAACTTTTGATTCTTGCATATTATGAGTGGTGATGTTTTTGCAACATTCGTGTCTCGAATGGAAACTCGAGAAACACCTCCTTCGGTACTATTCCACCATATTTGGATGCTTGGGCATGTTAATGAAAACCTTTTTGTTCCGGAAGCGAACTTTTGATTCTTGCATATTATGAGTGGTGATGTTTTTGCAACATTCGTGTCTCGAATGGAAACTCGAGAAACACCTCCTTCGGTACTATTCCACCATATTTGGATGCTTGGGCATGTTAATGAAAACATTTTTGTTCCGGAAGCGAACTTTTGATTCTTGCATATTATGAGTGGTGATGTTTTTGCAACATTCGTGTCTCGAATGGAAACTCGAGAAACACCTCCTTCGGTACTATTCCACCATATTTGGATGCTTGGGCATGTTAATGAAAACATTTTTGTTCCGGAAGCGAACTTTTGATTCTTGCATATTATGAGTGGTGATGTTTTTGCAACATTCGTGTCTCGAATGGAAACTCGAGAAACACCTCCTTCGGTACTATTCCACCATATTTGGATGCTTGGGCATGTTAATGAAAACATTTTTGTTCCGGAAGCGAACTTTTGATTCTTGCATATTATGAGTGGTGATGTTTTTGCAACATTCGTGTCTCGAATGGAAACTCGAGAAACACCTCCTTCGGTACTATTCCACCATATTTGGATGCTTGGGCATGTTAATGAAAACATTTTTGTTCCGGAAGCGAACTTTGATTCTTGCATATTATGAGTGGTGATGTTTTTGCAACATTCGTGTCCTCGAATAGGAAACTCGAGAAACACCTCCTTCGGTACTATTCCACCATATTTGGATGCTTGGGCATGTTAATGAAAACCTTTTTGTTCCGGAAGCGAACTTTGATTCTTGCATATTATGAGTGGTGATGTTTTTGCAACATTCGTGTCTCGAATGGAAACTCGAGAAACACCTCCTTCGGTACTATTCCACCATATTTGGATGCTTGGGCATGTTAATGAAAACCTTTTTGTTCCGGAAGCGAACTTTTGATTCTTGCTCATTATGAGTGGTGATGTTTTTGCAACATTCGTGTCCTCGAATGGAAACTCGAGAAACACCTCCTTCGGTACTATTCCACCATATTTGGATGCTTGGGCATGTTAATGAAAACCTTTTTGTTCCGGAAGCGAACTTTTGATTCTTGCATATTATGAGTGGTGATGTTTTTGCAACATTCGTGTCTCGAATGGAAACTCGAGAAACACCTCCTTCGGTACTATTCCACCATATTTGGATGCTTGGGCATGTTAATGAAAACCTTTTTGTTCCGGAAGCGAACTTTTGATTCTTGCATATTATGAGTGGTGATGTTTTTGCAACATTCGTGTCTCGAATGGAAACTCGAGAAACACCTCCTTCGGTACTATTCCACCATATTTGGATGCTTGGGCATGTTAATGAAACCTTTTTGTTCCGGAAGCGAACTTTTGATTCTTGCATATTATGAGTGGTGATGTTTTTGCAACATTCGTGTCTCGAATGGAAACTCGAGAAACACCTCCTTCGGTACTATTCCACCATATTTGGATGCTTGGGCATGTTAATGAAACATTTTTGTTCCGGAAGCGAACTTTTGATTCTTGCATATTATGAGTGGTGATGTTTTTGCAACATTCTGTCTCGAATGGAAACTCGAGAAACACCTCCTTCGGTACTATTCCACCATATTTGGATGCTTGGGCATGTTAATGAAAACCTTTTTGTTCTCGGAAGCGAACTTTTGATTCTTGCATATTATGAGTGGTGATGTTTTTGCAACATTCGTGTCTCGAATGGAAACTCGAGAAACACCTCCTTCGGTACTATTCCACCATATTTGGATGCTTGGGCATGTTAATGAAAACCTTTTTGTTCCGGAAGCGAACTTTTGATTCTTGCATATTATGAGTGGTGATGTTTTTGCAACATTCGTGTCTCCGAATGGAAACTCGAGAAACACCTCCTTCGGTACTATTCCACCATATTTGGATGCTTGGGCATGTTAATGAAACCTTTTTGTTCCGGAAGCGAACTTTTGATTCTTGCATATTATGAGTGGTGATGTTTTTGCAACATTCGTGTCTCGAATGGAAACTCGAGAAACACCTCCTTCGGTACTATTCCACCATATTTGGATGCTTGGGCATGTTAATGAAAACCTTTTTGTTCCGGAAGCGAACTTTTGATTCTTGCATATTATGAGTGGTGATGTTTTTGCAACATTCGTGTCTCGAATGGAAACTCGAGAAACACCTCCTTCGGTACTATTCCACCATATTTGGATGCTTGGGCATGTTAATGAAAACCTTTTTGTTCCGGAAGCGAACTTTTGATTCTTGCATATTATGAGTGGTGATGTTTTTGCAACATTCGTGTCTCGAATGGAAACTCGAGAAACACCTCCTTCGGTACTATTCCACCATATTTGGATGCTTGGGCATGTTAATGAAACCTTTTTGTTCCGGAAGCGAACTTTTGATTCTTGCATATTATGAGTGGTGATGTTTTTGCAACATTCGTGTCTCGAATGGAAACTCGAGAAACACCTCCTTCGTACTATTCCACCATATTTGGATGCTTGGGCATGTTAATGAAAACCTTTTTGTTCCGGAAGCGAACTTTTGATTCTTGCTCATTAGAGTGGTGATGTTTTTGCAACATTCGTGTCTCGAATGGAAACTCGAGAAACACCTCCTTCGGTACTATTCCACCATATTTGGATGCTTGGGCATGTTAATGAAAACCTTTTTGTTCCGGAAGCTGAACTTTTGATTCTTGCATATTATGAGTGGTGATGTTTTTGCAACATTCGTGTCTCGAATGGAAACTCGAGAAACACCTCCTTCGGTACTATTCCACCATATTTGGATGCTTGGGCATGTTAATGAAACCTTTTTGTTCCGGAAGCGAACTTTTGATTCTTGCATATTATGAGTGGTGATGTTTTTGCAACATTCGTGTCTCGAATGGAAACTCGAGAAACACCTCCTTCGGTACTATTCCACCATATTTGGATGCTTGGGCATGTTAATGAAAACCTTTTTGTTCCGGAAGCGAACTTTTGATTCTTGCATATTATGAGTGGTGATGTTTTTGCAACATTCGTGTCTCGAATGGAAACTCGAGAAACACCTCCTTCGGTACTATTCCACCATATTTGGATGCTTGGGCATGTTAATGAAAACCTTTTTGTTCCGGAAGCGAACTTTTGATTCTTGCATATTATGAGTGGTGATGTTTTTGCAACATTCGTGTCTCGAATGGAAACTCGAGAAACACCTCCTTCGGTACTATTCCACCATATTTGGATGCTTGGGCATGTTAATGAAAACCTTTTTGTTCCGGAAGCGAACTTTGATTCTTGCATATTATGAGTGGTGATGTTTTTGCAACATTCGTGTCTCGAATGGAAACTCGAGAAACACCTCCTTCGGTACTATTCCACCATATTTGGATGCTTGGGCATGTTAATGAAAACCTTTTTGTTCCGGAAGCGAACTTTTGATTCTTGCATATTATGAGTGGTGATGTTTTTGCAACATTCGTGTCTCGAATGGAAACTCGAGAAACACCTCCTTCGGTACTATTCCACCATATTTGGATGCTTGGGCATGTTAATGAAACCTTTTTGTTCCGGAAGCGAACTTTTGATTCTTGCATATTATGAGTGGTGATGTTTTTGCAACATTCGTGTCTCGAATGGAAACTCGAGAAACACCTCCTTCGGTACTATTCCACCATATTTGGATGCTTGGGCATGTTAATGAAAACCTTTTTGTTCCGGAAGCGAACTTTTGATTCTTGCATATTATGAGTGGTGATGTTTTTGCAACATTCGTGTCTCGAATGGAAACTCGAGAAACACCTCCTTCGGTACTATTCCACCATATTTGGATGCTTGGGCATGTTAATGAAAACCTTTTTGTTCCGGAAGCGAACTTTTGATTCTTGCATATTATGAGTGGTGATGTTTTTGCAACATTCGTGTCTCGAATGGAAACTCGAGAAACACCTCCTTCGGTACTATTCCACCATATTTGGATGCTTGGGCATGTTAATGAAAACCTTTTTGTTCCGGAAGCTGAACTTTTGATTCTTGCATATTATGAGTGGTGATGTTTTTGCAACATTCGTGTCTCGAATGGAAACTCGAGAAACACCTCCTTCGGTACTATTCCACCATATTTGGATGCTTGGGCATGTTAATGAAAACCTTTTTGTTCCGGAAGCGAACTTTTGATTCTTGCATATTATGAGTGGTGATGTTTTTGCAACATTCGTGTCTCGAATGGAAACTCGAGAAACACCTCCTTCGGTACTATTCCACCATATTTGGATGCTTGGGCATGTTAATGAAAACCTTTTTGTTCCGGAAGCGAACTTTTGATTCTTGCATATTATGAGTGGTGATGTTTTTGCAACATTCGTGTCTCGAATGGAAACTCGAGAAACACCTCCTTCGGTACTATTCCACCATATTTGGATGCTTGGGCATGTTAATGAAAACCTTTTTGTTCCGGAAGCGAACTTTTGATTCTTGCATATTATGAGTGGTGATGTTTTTGCAACATTCGTGTCTCGAATGGAAACTCGAGAAACACCTCCTTCGGTACTATTCCACCATATTTGGATGCTTGGGCATGTTAATGAAAACATTTTTGTTCCGGAAGCGAACTTTTGATTCTTGCATATTATGAGTGGTGATGTTTTTGCAACATTCGTGTCTCGAATGGAAACTCGAGAAACACCTCCTTCGGTACTATTCCACCATATTTGGATGCTTGGGCATGTTAATGAAAACCTTTTTGTTCCGGAAGCGAACTTTTGATTCTTGCATATTATGAGTGGTGATGTTTTTGCAACATTCGTGTCCCGAATGGAAACTCGAGAAACACCTCCTTCGGTACTATTCCACCATATTTGGATGCTTGGGCATGTTAATGAAAACCTTTTTGTTCCGGAAGCGAACTTTTGATTCTTGCATATTATGAGTGGTGATGTTTTTGCAACATTCGTGTCTCCGAATGGAAACTCGAGAAACACCTCCTTCGGTACTATTCCACCATATTTGGATGCTTGGGCATGTTAATGAAAACCTTTTTGTTCCGGAAGCGAACTTTGATTCTTGCATATTATGAGTGGTGATGTTTTTGCAACATTCGTGTCCCGAATGGAAACTCGAGAAACACCTCCTTCGGTACTATTCCACCATATTTGGATGCTTGGGCATGTTAATGAAAACCTTTTTGTTCCGGAAGCGAACTTTTGATTCTTGCATATTATGAGTGGTGATGTTTTTGCAACATTCGTGTCTCGAATGGAAACTCGAGAAACACCTCCTTCGGTACTATTCCACCATATTTGGATGCTTCGGGCATGTTAATGAAACCTTTTTGTTCCGGAAGCGAACTTTTGATTCTTGATATTATGAGTGGTGATGTTTTTTGCAACATTCGTGCTCCGAATGGAACTCGAGAAACACCTCCCTTCGGTACTATTCCACCATATTTGGATGCTTGGGCATGTTAATGAAACCTTTTTGTTTCCGGAAGCGAACTTTTGATTCTTGCATATTATGAGTGGTGATGTTTTTGCAACATTCGTTGTCCTCGAATGGAAACTCGAGAAACACCTCCTTCGGTACTATTCACCATATTTGGGCTGCTTGGGCATGTTAATGAAACATTTTTGTTCCGGAAGCGAACTTTGATTCTTGCATATTATGAGTGGTGATGTTTTTGCAACATTCGTGCTCCGAAATGGAAACTCGAGAAACACCTCCTTCGGTACTATTCCACCCTATTTGATGCTTGGGCATGTTAATAAAACCTTTTTGTTCTAGAAGCGAACTTTTGATTCTTGCACATTATTAGTGGTGATGTTTTTGCAACATTCGTGCCCCGAATGGAAACTCAAGAAACAACTCATTTGGTACTATTCCACCATATTAGGATGCTTGGGCATGTTAATGAAAACCTTTTTGATACGTAAGTGAACTTTTGATTCTTGCTCATTAAGAGTGGCAACGTTTTTGCAACATTTGTGTACCGAATAGAAACTCGAGAAACACCTCCTTCGGTACTATTCCACCATATTTGAATGCTTAGGCATGTTAATGAAAACCTTTTTGTTCCGGAAGCGAACTTTTGATTCTTGCATATTATGAGTGGTGATGATTTTGCAACATTCGTGTCTCGAATGGAAATTCGAGAAACACCTCCTTCAGTACTATTCCACCATAGTTTAGATGCTTAGGCATGTTAATGAAACCTTTTTGTTCCGTAAGTGAACTTTTGATTCTTGCATATTATGAGTGGTAATGTTTTTGCAACATTCGTGCCCGAATGGAAACTCGAGAAACACCTCCTTCGGTACTATTCCACCATATTTGGATGCTTGGGCATGTTAATGAAAACCTTTTTGTTCCGGAAGCGAACTTTTGATTCTTGCATATTATGAGTGGTGATGTTTTTGCAACATTCGTGTCTCGAATGGAAACTCGAGAAACACCTCCTTCGGTACTATTCCACCATATTTGGATGCTTGGGCATGTTAATGAAACCTTTTTGTTCCGGAAGCGAACTTTTGATTCTTGCATATTATGAGTGGTGATGTTTTTGCAACATTCGTGTCTCGAATGGAAACTCGAGAAACACCTCCTTCGGTACTATTCCACCATATTTGGATGCTTGGGCATGTTAATGAAAACCTTTTTGTTCCGGAAGCGAACTTTTGATTCTTGCATATTATGAGTGGTGATGTTTTTGCAACATTCGTGTCTCGAATGGAAACTCGAGAAACACCTCCTTCGGTACTATTCCACCATATTTGGATGCTTGGGCATGTTAATGAAAACCTTTTTGTTCCGGAAGCGAACTTTTGATTCTTGCACATTAAGAGTGCGACGTTTTTTGCATCACTTCGTGTGCCCAATGGAAACTCGAGAAACAACTCCTTCGGTACTATCAACCCTGATTTGGATGCTTGGGCATGTTAATTGAACCTTTTTGTTCCGGAAGCGAACTTTTGATTCTTGCATATTATAGTGGTGATGTTTTGCAACATTCGTGTCCAGAATGGAAACTCGAGAAACACCTCCTTCGGTACTATTCCACCATATTTGATGCTTAGGCATGTTAATGAAACCTTTTTGTTCCTGAAGCGAACTTTTGATTCTTGCACATTATGAGTGGTGATGTTTTGCAACATTCGTGCCCCGAATGGAAACTCAGAGAAACACCTCATTCGGTACTATTCCACCATATTTGGATGCTTAGGCATTTAATGAAAACCTTTTTGTTCCGGAAGCGAACTTTGATTCTTCATATTATGAGTGGTGATGTTTTTGCATCATTCGTGTCCCGAATGGAAACTCGGAAAACACCTCCTTCGGTACTATTCCACCGTATTTGAATGCTTTAGCATGTTAATGAAAACCTTTTTGTTCTGTAAGCGAACTTTTGATTCTTGCATATTATGAGTGGTAATGTTTTTGCAACATTCGTGCCCCGAATGGAAACTCGAGAAACACCTCCTTCGGTACTATTCCACCATATTTGAATGCTTAGGCATGTTAATGAAAACCTTTTTGTTCCGTAAGCGAACTATTGATTCTTGCATATTATGAGTGGTGATGTTTTTGCATCATTCGTGCCCGAATGGAAACTCGAGAAACACCTCCTTCGGTACTATTCACCATATTTGGATGCTTGGGCATGTTAATGAAAACCTTTTTGTTCCGGAAGCGAACTTTTGATTCTTGCATATTATGAGTGGTGATATTATTGCAACATTCGTGTCTCGAATGGAAACTCGAGAAACATCTCCTTTAGTACTATTCCACCATAGTTTAATGCTTAGGCATGTTAATGAAAACCTTTTTGTTCCGTAAGCGAACTTTTGATTCTTGCATATTATGAGTGGTGATGTTTTTGCAACATTCGTGTCCTCGAATGGAAACTCGAGAAACACCTCCTTCGGTACTATTCCACCATATTTGGATGCTTGGGCATGTTAATGAAAACCTTTTTGTTCGGAAGCGAACTTTTGATTCTTGCATCATTAAGAGTGGCGATGTTTTTGCAACATTTGTGTCCCGAATGGAAACTCGAGAAACACCTCCTTCGGTACTATTCCACCATATTTGGATGCTTGGGCATGTTAATGAAAACCTTTTTGTTCCGGAAGCGAACTTTTGATTCTTGCATATTATGAGTGGTGATGTTTTTGCAACATTCGTGTCTCGAATGGAAACTCGAGAAACACCTCCTTCGGTACTATTCCACCATATTTGGATGCTTGGGCATGTTAATGAAACATTTTGTTCCGGAAGCGAACTTTTGATTCTTGCATATTATGAGTGGTGATGTTTTTGCAACATTCGTGTCTCGAATGGAAACTCAAGAAACAACTCATTGGTACTATTCCACCATATTAGGATGCTTGGGCATGTTAATGAAAACCTTTTTGTTCCGTAAGTGAACTTTTGATTCTTGCTCATTAAGAGTGGCAACGTTTTTGCAACATTTGTGTCCCGAATAGAAACTCGAGAAACACCTCCTTCGGTACTATTCCACCATATTTGAATGCTTAGGCATGTTAATGAAAACCTTTTTGTTCTGTAAGCGAACTTTGATTCTTGCATATTATGAGTGGTGATGTTTTTGACAACATTCGTGCCCCGAATGGAAACTCGAGAAACACCTCCTTCGGTACTATTCCACCATATTTGATGCTTAGGCATGTTAATGAAAACCTTTTTGTTCCATAAGCGAACTTTGATTCTTGCATATTATGAGTGGTGATGTTTTTGCAACATTCGTGTCCTCGAATGGAAACTCGAGAAACACCTCCTTCGCTACTATTCCACCATATTTGGATGCTTGGGCATGTTAATGAAAACCTTTTTGTTCTGGAAGCGAACTTTTGATTCTTGCATATTATGAGTGGTGATGTTTTGCAACATTCGTGTCTCGAATGGAAACTCGAGAAACACCTCCTTCAGTACTATTCCACCATAGTTTGAATGCTTAGGCATGTTAATGAAAACCTTTTTGTTCCGGTAAGCGAACTTTTGATTCTTGTATATTATGAGTGGTAATGTTTTTGCAACATTCGTGCCCGAATGGAAACTCGAGAAACACCTCCTTTGGTACTATTCCACCATATTTGAATGCTTAGGCATGTTAATGAAAACCTTTTTGTTCCGTAAGTGAACTATTGATTCTTGCATATTATGAGTGGTGATGTTTTTGCATCATTCGTGTCCCGAATGGAAACTCGAGAAACACCTCCTTCGGTACTATTCCACCATATTTGGATGCTTGGGCATGTTAATGAAAACCTTTTTGTTCCGGAAGCGAACTTTTGATTCTTGCATATTATGAGTGGTGATGTTTTTGCAACATTCGTGTCTCGAATGGAAACTCGAGAAACACCTCCTTTAGTTGATGAGGACATCGCTGCCATTGATACAACCACAACAGCAGCCAACACTTCACCGCTTACACCTAAGCAAGGACCAATGACTCGCGCCCGTGCACGTGAACTTAATTATCTGGTGAACTCGTTCCTAGCTGTTCAAGTTAATTATTTTTCCAATGGGGTACTATTAAAGTCTTGTGATGACTTTATTATCCTTAAGTTCTTAGGAACTGAACCAGCTAGGAGTGGAGAAGGCAACAATGCAATAAATATTCGTGCACCCGAAGGGACTCTTGTAACTGCAGAAATCCAAGATTAAATGGAGCATATCTTTCAACTCCCAAGGTTGTTTAATGCAAATAAATACTTGTTGGAAAGATCTCTTCGTCTGCTTTCCAACGGATCAAGAATCAATGGCAGAGGACAGATGAAACGTCCAGAAACTGCCGAAGAACGCTCGTGACTCCATCCTGAGTTTCTAGTTTTCCCTTTAAAAGCAAGTGGTAGCCACAAAAGAACTCGGGTTTTGTTTTGATGTAAGTTAGCTGCTGCTACTTCCTTGTAACGCGCGTGTCGGCTAGACCGCCCGATTACTTGAATCAAAACTCCAACTTCTATCACATCCGTGAGTGTTTGCTTGTCATCTTGTTCTTGCTTGTTCTTCGATTGCTTGCAGGTTCAAGGCTGTTCTTGGCACGGCAAGAGCAGCAACAACCGGAGTCGGTGTAACTATCGCTAAGGCGCAGCATCCTTGTGGTTGTTGTAGTCGGGTAGCACAACGTCGATCTCCACCCCCAAATCGTAGTTATAGGAGACGGTGTACCTGTCGCTCAAGGCGCCACACCATCTTGGTTGTGGTAGTCGGGCAGCCAACGTCGGCTTCCACCAAATTCACCACATCCTCCATCTCTCATCGAAAGATCGGGCTCCCTCGTACCCATAGGGGTCCATTAAGTGGTCTAGAGCAAGCTTGCATAGGTACCAC
>JAAALK010000753.1:0-23786 GCA_019279435.1 Zizania palustris | reverse complement strand
CTGGTGATCCCCTCAATCTTCATTTGACATAATATCAGATAGGAGGGTGATAACATCTGTTTTTATCGGAGTCGTTACTACATCTGCTTCCGCTTGTTCATTTAGAGGTGCATTGGGTGATTCGAAAAGGCCATCATATTCGCAAGAATTTATCGAGGCGCCTATTCACCACCTCTAGTCGCCATTGGGAGACCGAGCTTAGAATGTCACACTTGACATCGGTTAGACAGAAGACTAACGAGAGTGTCTCTGAGTACGTTAAGCGTTTTAGTGACAATAGAACCGGTGTTTTACTTTGAACATTCTGATAGAGACTTGGTCGACCTAGCTTTTAACGGTTCTCCACTCTGAACTTGAAGAGAAGATAGATGGCCCAAGATTCTTCGATGTTAGTCAAGTGCTATAGAAGGCTCTAGTTCAGGAAAGCCGAGCCAAAAGTAGAAAATTCACCAAGACATTTAACAAGCCTAAGGCTGAGGTGCACGTCATGGAATACTCTGATGAGGAATCATCGGAGAGCGAGGATGACTCGGCCAATATGTACACAGTAGAGTGGACTTCATCTAGCAAGGCCAAGCCCATCACTTGCATTGAGTACGGCCGTCTCCGACTAAGAGTCAGCCCAGCGAGGTGAAGTATTCTTTTGAGTGACCAAGTGCGATAAGATATTGACTTTTGTTGAAGAACAAACTCATTAGGTTACCGAAGGGTCACATCATTCTGACGGCCGATTGACTTGAAGAAACGGGCTTATTGTAAGTGGCATGATTCTCATTCCCATTCTACTAATGATTGTAATGTTTTTCGTCGGCAGGTTCATCGGCCAAAGAAGAAGGACGATTGAAATGGATACAAGTCCCAAAATGAAGCTCGACTAGGACCCTTTCTAATGGGGGATTGGTCCCGATCTTCCGCTAGGTAAAGGACAACTTGGATTGATGGAGAATCTCGACGTTGATGATCCAAGGCTCCGGTCCGGCGGATCAAAACCTTGCAATCGCTACACCACCGTCTCCGTTGGTTATCAACCACGCAGGCGCGGTTGACCTCGCCACGAAGGCTAATTCCTGCAAGCGAACCCAAGAACACAAGCAAGAACAGGAAGGATACAAGTCGAATGCCAAATCACAGATAAACTATGAAGAGGAGAGGTTTCACAACGCTGATGCAGCAGCCAATCGGTCCGGTGCAGGAGCGGGATCTAAACACACAAGTGTAGATGCAAACAAAGCAAAACCTAACCCTAAAGGCGGCTGGCGTGAGTATATAAGGTGTGGGCAGCCTGTAGAAGGCGTACAGACTCGGACTATGGGTTAGAAGGCGTACAGACTCGGACTATGGGCCAACACGGCCCAATTCTGTCATGCAGGACTGTTTCAAACACACAGGTCGACTCGAGACTCCAAATGAGACGAAACGAACGAAAAACGATCCGTCTTCTCCTCAGCTTTCCAAAAAGTCCAAGAACGCATTAATCGGACTTCGTATGAGGAAGTTATGCCCATTTTGGTGCATGGTGGTTGATGTAGTTCGAACCAGCGAATTCTGGACTTCAAATCATCCGTGCGACTCCGTCATCAACTCCAACTCTTCTATTCCATCTCCCATGTTCCTAAGCAACAAAATATCACTAGTATTCAGTAGCATCCCATCCAAACAAATATTAACATAGTTGCTAAGGAAAGATGTAACCTCATGGTTCAAGCGACGGGCACGGGCGCGTGTGATTGGTCCTTGTAATTGAATTGTAGGTGGAGGCTCCATGTGTGTATCATGTGAAGTGATGTCCTCATCACTTTCCCCATGAACACTATCGATCTCGATGGGAAGAAGGTGCTGATTCGGCCCGAGCAGGCCGAGTCCACTAAAGGTGTAGGACCGAAAGTAGCGACCAGAGGGGGGGTGAATGGGCGCCTAAAAAATTCTTTTCGAATCAACGGCCTGCTCCCAACACCCAACGCACCTCAACAGACTAACAGTAAAAAGTAAACAGATCAGCAGAGCCTCAAAAGATCTAGCCTAAAAACAACCGGTGTCCTGGACAAAGAAACACCAACATAGTGCTAATAAGCATAATAACAAAGCATTTAAAACATGGCTAATTAAGTTTCACAGATGTAGATCATCACCGAGATTTAATCATGATTGTACGTGAAACGAGGAGTCTTACAGTTCACAGTTGTCTCCAGTTAGATACTCGACGAAACCTGCTTCGAAGAATGCAGTGTCGAAGCCTGTAGTGCTGAAGTCTGCTTCGAAGTTGATGAGTGTAGCAAACTGCAAAGCCTGGTACGAAGTAGCTTCGAACAGAACCGACGAAATATTCAAACAGCAAGGAGAGACTCTGAAGGCTGACAGTGAAGAACCTTCGAAAGCAAAAAAAAACAACTACGGAGCCTATATTCCGAAATGTGAGCTTCGAAGTTCAGAACACTGGGACACGGACAAACGATGTGGGGCCATGAATTTCTCCAAACAGTGAAACCTCCGTCAAAAAGTAATACTTAAAAAAATATTGTTCGAAGCTAACGTGCGATCTGAAAAATGGCAAAGCCTGTTCGAAGCCTTCGGAACAATAACCTTCGCACAGTTAGTGAAAAACCTGCGCAGGACTCCGAATAACAGACCCTGCGAAGCCTAACTTCTGACGCAATGAAAAAACTGCGAAGTACCTTCGGTAAGAAACGAATGATTACGAGGCAAAAACAGGGACTTCGTTGCAATTTTTCCATAGCCGAAGTGTGCTCGTCAAAAGGAAAAAACCTCATTCGAAGTTCAGACACAACCTTCGAAGCAGAGAGAATAAAAACCAAGCACACAGGAAAACAAAAGACACTAGCCGCAAGCTATTTGCACTAGCTGTGTCATGAGTAAACCTGCTAGCTGTGAAGAACATGCTTTTCTGCAGTAGGTACGTGGGAGCAAGAACCTACACTACCATCCTAGGCCATAGGCCCTAGATACAAGAAAGAACAACCTATTCTGCAGCTATATGTGCTGTCAACCAAGATGGCTATCGACAAGGACATAGGCTGAACAACAGTGCTTGATGAAAACAATCCAAAAGAAATAAAGATCTCCAGAATAAACAAAAATTTCTGCTGTGAACTCTGAAAATGGAGTCGAACAGAACCACGTGAACGCAAAGATTAAAAGAAAACCTGAGAGAGTAAAACAGGCTTGGTTTCTTAGCGATGAACAGAAAATCGCTGATGGCAGCGGAGAGGGACAAAATGCCAGGAAGAACAACACTGGCCGCACAAACAAACAGGAGTAGGTGAGTTGAACTCAGATTTTTTTGATTAAAGTGAGTTAACCCTAACCCTAGGGATTGGGGCCTATTTATAGGCAGCCCAATAAATGGGTAAAATGCAGAAATACCCCTAGGGTTTTTTACAGACGCTGAAATAAATGGAAAAGACCAAACTGCCCTTAGGATATTTTTATAGACTCGACTGACTGACTGTGGGCCTAAGGACAAAATAGAAAACTCCTATTTACAGATAACTTGTCTGGAAGCGGAGCTTTCGTAGCGACTACGGCTTCACTCCAGGACGGTTCGATCCAAGATCAGCGGTCATCAGTTTTGCGCCAAAACTGACAAAGCCTCCACTGACTTTGCACCAGGTACCCGATTGGGCCGGCCCAACTCCGCAGCTCTCTCAGCCCGGCAGTCGCTCACCGCCCGTGTACCTGAGTCAATCCTGGTCAACAGCCCAGTGGGTCTTCTGCTGCTCCTAGCCCATGTACCCGGAATGGGCCAGCCCAACTTCGCGGCCCCTCTGCCCGACAGTCGCTCGCTGCCCGTGTACCTGAGTCACACGCGGCCCAGACGCAAGCAGGTCTTCTCTCTCTTTTCAGTCCTCTTTGACTATCGTTGACAATGACTGATCACATCTGGAGCCATGAGGCCCACGCTATTCAGCATGGCTCCTCAATCTCCCCTTGATGAGTGCATTGTCAACACTTCACTTCATCTGCTCTTCAGTACCTGTGAACAACTGTGGAAACACGAAAACAAAACACAAGACAACAGAGAAGAAGAAAATAAAGTAAAAGTTTAACCCTAATGACCAAAAGCCGAATAAAAGCAAGAAACGGTCATTATGGTTAACCAAAGGTAAAAGCTCAAAACGAGTGCAGTCTCAGAAACATCAACAAGGATATCAAAAGAGTAAGGACAAACGGGACAAAAACTCCCCCTAAAACAAATCCCAGAGAAAGCCAAAACTCCCCCTTAAACTCTTATACCAAAATTTCTCCCCCTTGTTGACAAGTGAACTCATCAAGCATTCTAAAACAACACTGACTCCCCCTGAAATGCAACTCCCCCTCAAAATATGCAATGAATGCAACTGGGGTGCAGGTGGAGTGGAGAAAGCATGCTTCTCAGATATGATTAACTGCAATTACAACATCTAGCAAGTATAGCAAAAGACATACTGTCTAAGACACATGGCATGATCAGTACAACAGATGATATCTAAAGAAAGTCATTAGCACGCATTTTTCAGTTTTTGCAAGCAAAGGCATCACCACATTTTCCAGTTAACAAGCAAGGTAAAGCATGAGATGCAGAAGCTAACTGATATCTACCAAGATAAGCATCGTCCAAAACAAAGTGCTTCAGCAAACTTGTTGTCTTTTTAATTTTCAGATTTTTTTTCATTTTCCTTTTTCATTTTTGCCAAGGGTTATTTGCATGTCAAACCTTATGCTAACCGACCAAGTCAAGCCTAGGCCAGAACTGGAGCATCGGAAGCTTAAGACATTGGTCTTGGCATACACTACACTGTCCTAGTTCATACCAAAGTGCTATGGTAAGCAGTCCAGAACAATGCAATGCGACAAAGCAAACCCACTTGGATCTTTTCAACTCAAGCATAAAAAGGCATGGAATTTTCATTCATTTTTGATTTTTATCATTTTTATAGCACATTTTCCATGTTAAAGCATAAAGATGTCCAAGTTGCATATCTGCATCTATGTGAGGAACTAGCTACAGGGCATGTAACAGATAGCAAAAGCATTCAGCCTACACATGCTAGTTACCAGAAGCAATGGTGATTAAGTTTTCAAGTTTAAAGCATAAAAGCCATGCATATGACAGATATCAGACATATCAAGTGAACTGAACCAAAGCATGATCATTGACAAGTAATCAAAAGCATGTACCAGCTAGACTAAGTAAGGAGTTCAATCATATAACAGAAGCAGGCTCAAAAGTGTGATATGTGAATATGTATGATATGAACACACACAAAAAGACTCAAGAAAAGAGTAAAGAAGAAAGAAAACTGACGCAAAATATCCTAGAAAGGATACACAACACCCAAATCCCCTCGTAAACGCTCAAAAGTAGACTGATCTAGGGGTTTGGTGAAAATGTCAGCCAACTGATGATGGGTATCAACATGAACAAGGTCAATGACACCTTTCTCATATTGATCCCGCAAAAAGTGAAAGCGCACATCAATGTGTTTGGTTTTTGAATGGAGACATGGGTTTTTCCCTACACTAATTGCACTGGTGCTGTCACAAAACAAAGGAACTCTAGTAGGAAAGAACAACCCAAAATCTCGTAATGTGGAAATCATCCAAACCAACTGTGAGCAGCAGCTGGCAGCAGCTACATACTCAGCCTCAGTGGTCGAAAGAGCAACTCCAGATTGCTTTCGAGAAGACCAAGATACAAGAGACGAACCAAGAAACTGGCAAGTACCGGAAGTCGACTTGCGATCCAACCGGCACCCACCAAAGTCAGCGTCCGAAAAGCCAAATAAATCAAGAGATGATGATGCTGAGTAGTAAAGACCAAGATCAGGCGCATAGGTAAGATACCTGAAGATGCGTTTGACAGCCTGCTGATGAGACGCGCGTGGTGAAGACTGGAAGCGCGCGCACAGTCCCACGGCGAACTGTATGTCTAGCCTCGTCACCAGTCAAGTACAGTAGCGAACCGATCATCCCTCGAAATTCTCTCTCGTTGACCTTGACGCCGCTCTCGTCCTTGTCCAGGCCCCCAGATGTGCCCATTGGGGTCATCTGAGGCTTCAGCTCTCCACCAAAGTCGAATTTCTTTAACATGTCCCGAGTGTACTTACCCTGGTGGATGAAGGTGCCGTCCTTGGTCTGCTTGATCTGGAGCCCTAGAAAGTACTTGAGCTCACCCATGAGGCTCATCTCAAACTCGCTGTGCATCTGCTCAGAAAACTTGGACACAAGATCATTAGTAGTACCGCCAAAGATAATATCGTCCACGTATATCTGAGCGACTAAAAAATCTGAAGCATCTCTGAGCAAGAAGAGAGTCTTATCCACAGAACCCATCACAAAGCCCTTCCCCAACAAAAACTGCTTTAACCGGTCATACCAAGCCCTGGGGGTTGCTTTAACCCGTATAAAGCTTTTTGCAACTTAAAAACATGTCGAGGAAACTTGGGGTTCTCAAAACCGGGGGGCTGCCTAACATAAACCTCCTCCTCTATGTACCCGTTCAGAAAAGCACTCTTGACGTCCATTTGAAAAAGCTTAAAACCCTTCGAAGCGGCAAAAGCTAAGAGAATGCGAATGGACTCAAGACGGGAAACAGGAGCGAAGGTTTCTTCAAAATCAATACCTTCCTTCTGGCAAAAACCCTGGGCAACTAGTCGAGCTTTGTTGCGCACCACAACCCCATCTTCACCCTGCTTGTTCTTGAACACCCACTTGGTGCCTATGGGGTTGCATCCGGGTGGCAGCTCAACCAGTGTCCAAACCCGACTGCGGACAAAATTCTCAAGCTCTTCTTGCATGGCATTAATCCAATTAGAATCAGAAAGAGCATGAGAAATGTCTCTGGGCTCAAAAGATGCAACAAAAGTAGATTCAGCAAACACAGCAAGAGAGTCAACAGACGAACGCAAAGTCCTTGTAGACACATCACCGATGATGAGCTCTGAGGGGTGATCACGCTGAACTGCTCGGGATCCCTGGTGATCTGAAGTCACCTCACCG
The DNA here is from genome assembly GCA_019279435.1 of Zizania palustris. NCBI lineage: Eukaryota > Viridiplantae > Streptophyta > Magnoliopsida > Poales > Poaceae > Zizania > Zizania palustris. Next base: position 16,790 of record JAAALK010000753.1, on the reverse strand, counting down.
GAGTCAGTAGCTGGCACCTCTGGACTCGACTGAGGGGGCTCGATCGATGTGGAAGAAGTGATCAGAGGTCCGCCCTCGTCCTCAATCGAAGTCTCAGAAGGTGTGGGCTCTGCGGGAGGTGCAGAAGGCCCACCCTCATCAGCAGCTAGAGTATCCTCATCTTCCTCGAAGATGGACTCTCCGAGCTCACCATCACCAGACAGCTCAAAAGAAGGATTCAAAGAAGGCAAGGACTCATCAAAAGAAACCTCGCAAGTCTCGACAAGCTGCTGGGATTCGAGGTTCCAAACACGGAAACCTCGAGAATGCAATGCATAACCAAGAAAAACTCCATCCCAGCAACGAGACTCAAACTTGTCCAAATGCCCTCCCTTCTTGAGCACAAAGCACTTGCAGCCAAACGCTCGCAAGTGGCTCACCTTGGGCTGTCTGCCAAACCGCAACTCATATGATGTCTTACAAAGGTAAGCTCTAAGAAAAATGCGGTTGGCCAGATAGCAAGCCGTGTTCATGGCTTCAGCCCAGAAACGCCTAGGAGTCCTGTGCTCATCGAGCATCGTCCTGGCCATCTCGACTAGCATGCGGTTCTTTCGTTCCACAACGCCGTTCTGTGGGGGAGTATAAGGAGCAGAAAACTGATGGTCAAGACTCTGATCACTACAGAAGCTGACGAACTGAGAGTTCTTGAACTCAGAGCCGTTGTCGGAGCGAATTGCTCGCATCCGACCATTGTTCTCATTCTTCAGCTTCAAAATCAGGTCATGAACAAAATGAAAATTTTGATCCTTAGACTCCAAGAAGAAAACCCACGAGAATCGAGAAAAGTCGTCAACAATCACAAGTGCGTACCACTTCCCACCGACTGAGCGTACCCGAGCTGGACCGACAGTGTCCATGTGTAACAGCTCGCCTGGATACAAAGTCATCACCTGAGTCACAGGTGAGTGAGAAGCGGCAACCATTTTCCCATGACGACAGGGATGGCAAACTAGATCTTTCTCCATTTTAAGCTTGGGCAATCCTCGGATGAGGTCCATAGAGCTTAACCTGACTAGCAGATCAAAACTCAAATGACCTAACCTCCTATGCCACTTCCAGAGCTCAGAAGAAGATCCAACAATCAAACAGCGAGAAGGGCCAAAAGAACTAGAGAAGTCAATTCGAAAAACTTTACCGAAAGGTAAGATCTGGCAAATCAAAGACCCTCTAGAATCAATCACAGAAGAATTGCCCTTCTTAAAACGTACTTCCAAACCATCCTCAAGAAGTTGCGAAACAGAAATCAAATTAAAGTTCAAGTTTCCAACCAAAGCAACGTTCTTTAAAGGAAAATGGTCTGAAATGTGAATTGAGCCAATGCCACTTACTTTCCCTTGACCACTGTTCCCGAAGGTGATGTACTCTTTGGAGCTCGGGGGAGTGAGACTGGAGAACCATCTGCGATGTCCCGTCATGTGGCGAGAACACCCTGAGTCCATGATCCAAATGTCCTCTAGTCCCCGATCCTGCACAATCAGTGGCTGTAAGTGGGAGCAAATGGTCTGGCACCAGGTTTAGCAAAAGAGCTAAACCAGTGTCGAGCCATCTGCTCAAACGACGGAAAGCAGAAATCATCAGAAAAGTTTGGACCAAAACGCGGCTCAAAGCGTGGTCCTCGGTTCTGCCTAAAGCCTCGGCCACGAGGTCCAGGACCATAGCCAAAACGGCCTAGAGCTCTGCCGGAATGACCACCACCAACTGGAGTACGAGCAAGAAAGTCGTCTCCTCTACCACCACCTACACGACGCGGCCTGGCCTCCAGCCTCTCCCCGCGTCGAGGAACACACAGTCTACCACCCTGCTGGTAGAACTGCTCCTGACCACCACGAGCTCTCTCTGCTCTCTCAACCCGCTTCCTCCTGAAGCAAAACTCCGCAAGATGCCCGTCTCTCTGACAATACTCACAATGATAGGTGGGCTTCTTGGGATGTGGTTGAGGCTTGGGGTTTTTGGGCTTAGTGGTGTTCGGTGTAGTCTTCTTGGGTTGAGAGGGTCCAGGAAGAGAGTCTAGAGAAGTGTGGAGGAGTTTGGGCTTTGGAACCCAGATGGGTTTCTTGGGTGGAGCTTTGGGTGGTTCATGGATCACTCCATCCTTGGGCTGACAAGCCTGGGAAGACTCAGTAGAATGTGTCTTGGGATATCTCTGCTCAGGAGTCATTTTACCCCACTCCACTGCCCGGCTAATGGCACTCTCAAAGTCAGCCTTGGTGTAGGTGTAACCTACCCCAAACCCATCCTGCCTCTTGAACTGTTGGATCATCATGCCAAGCTGTGGCTCTCTGGCACTGATCCAACTCAGGATAGAACGGAGGTAAAAGTTCTCATTCTGAGAATCAGCTAGCTCCTCTCTCAAGGAAGCTAGTACCTCCACCTGAGACAAGCAGGTCTCACACTCGCTATCTACCTGGACAAAACTTCTCGGCTTTTAGCTTAATCAACTCAAGTCTAAGAGACAGACAGTTCTCACAGACAGTGGGTGGAACTGACAATGTCTCAAGCTCTAGCCTAGTCTGCGCTAGCTCAGCTCTCACTCTCTCCAAATCACCCAGATGCTCATTGCCCTTGGCTTTCAGCTCAACTAAACTAGCAAGATGAGATGGGCAATCAGCACAGGGTACGGCGACAGTGGCTTGAGCATCTTTCAGCTCCAGCTGAGCGCTTTCAAGATCAGTGGCCAAAGCGTCCCTCTCATCAACCCTTTCTGTGTACCTAGACTTCAGAGTCGACAGGTCACACAGAAGCACCTCACATTTTGGGCACTCACTGCTATCACCCAAGTAAGGGGAAGAAGATAGACTCTCAATTCTACCGTTGCCACGGCAAGCTCACTCTCTAACTCATCTATCCTCTTCTTAGCCCCTCTAAGCAGTTTTTCCCGATATTTTAACTCCTAACGATTGCTTTCAAGTAAATCAATGATTTCGCGTTCATAAGATGATACCTTTTCGTTGTCGTCGTCGTCGGAGTCATCGGAGGAGCCCTTCTCTTCCTTATCCCCAAGAGCCATTGAGCAGAAGCTCTTGCGGGATCTTCGGCGCTGATGTGAGCGGCTCTTCGGTCTGTCCCCGAAGGCCATGAAGCAAAGGCCTGCTGGATCGTCCTTGTCCTTCCCCTTCCTGATGACAATCTCCTCATCGCTTGAGCTCGATGAAGAGGAAGAAGACGTGGACTGCTTGGAGTAGCTCTTCTCCATCTCGGCGAAGAAGGCCTTGTCGCGCTTCATGTTCTCTCGCCGGTAGTCCTTCAGGGCCTTTCTGAAGAATCTGGTCTTTGGCTTGCCCTTGTTGAATGAGGAGCTGTCGTGCTTGCCGGAGTCGTGGAAGCCACCACCGGTGCCCTTCTTGTGTCCATTGCGCTTGGGGCAGTCGGCGATGAAGTGTCCTGGATCACCACACTCAAAGCATCCAAATTTTGTGCCGTGTCTCTTGAACATTCTTTTGTCATAAACACGACGCACCCGGTTGTTAAAAAGACACAAATCATCATCTCCCAACGACTCAAGCTGGTCCTCAGTGATAGACATCAAAGAGAACCCAGCACAACTCACAGAAGAGGGATCAACAGAAGGTGTAGCAAGGGCCAGAGACTTTGATCCAGAACCAGTGAGATTTGATCTCAACTGGGTATCAACCTCGGTGGCCTTCAGCTTGCTAAATAAATCAGAAATGGTCAAGGTATCATAAGAAGTGCTCTCAATGATAGAGGATACCTTGATCTCCCAGATCTTTGGGTCCAAGGTATGGAGAACCTTGAGCGCCTGTTCGTGATCTAAGACTAACTGAACACCCTCAGCCTTGTTGTCCCGAAGCTTGTTTATGATCGACTGAAAACGACCAAACAATGCTTCAACAGATTCACCCGGCTTTTGTGTGAAGTTCTCATATTCACGCCGGTAGGTCTGATAGAGCCGAGCCTTGACCTGGGCTGTCCCCTCATGGTGTGCCTGGAGGGTAGTCCAGATCTCTCTCGCAGTGGAGAGATGGCTCACACGCTCAAACTCAGTGGGACCTAAACCAAAAAACAAGATGTTCACAGCTTTGCTATTGTTCACATGCTGGGCGATGATACCAGGAGAATCACGCTCAGCAACTGGCAATATGACAAATGTAGCGTGAACGCAAATGTCCCAGATGTCCGAGCTTTGGCTCATGAGATAGGCTCGCATGCGAGTCTTCCAATAATTATAGCCATAAGCTTCCAAGGACGGGACCTTGCCAGGAGACGTCATGATCACTACTAGGGTTTAGAACCGGTTAAGGTATGGAAAAACCCTAACCAGGCTCTGATACCAAAAGGGAAGGAGGTCACGGTTGGGGAACTGCGCCCACACACGCTGGTGCCGAAGAACCCGGGGGAGGAGTGTGGAAGGTGAACACCAACACATCATCTTCCGCTGTGAATCGCAAGAAGCCGAAGGTGACATATGACTTGCTGCTCCAGAAGCACCAGAAGAGGGCCAAGAAGGCAAGCGCTCGTCCAGGACCCCCAGCGAGGCCGGGCCCTCCTTGGAAGAGTGGGTTCGGCCCACGATGGCCAAGACCATTGGAGCCACCTTTCTCTCTACCACCATACCATCTACCGATGGCACAGTGGCCACCTTGCTACTTTCCGCCCCTCGGGTATCCTACGCCATATTATATTGCTCCATTTGTGCCACCCAGATTTTATAACGTGCAGGGTCAGATGGGCGTTCCAAGCGGCAATGTCTTCTTGAGGCTATCCGTCGCACTACGAGGATGTTCGGAGGAACGCTCGGAAGCTATCATGGTCAAGGTGGGGTCCCATGACGTCCCAATCCCAAAGAGGACCTCTACGGAGCAAGGCAAAGGTGAACCGCCAAGGCCCCTCGAGGAGACAGCCGGTCCAACCGCAGCCCTAGGGCCAGTCAGACCGCCATCGCCACTTTAGTGTGATAGGCCTACTATGGCCGGTCCGACCGGCCTTTCACAGGAGACTGACACCTGTCGGTCAGACTGGCCCGCCATGGCTAGTGCGATCGACAAACCCCAATCAGACCGGCCTAGTAAGGCCAGTCCGACTAACAGGAAACGAGATGCTGCCAAGCACAAAACTGCCGAGGCCGATTCGGACAATCCCCATTGAGCCAAAAACTCTAGGAGCAAAGTTGTAGCACCTAGCACTAAGTCGCAGCCATCGTGGGCACCACCAGGTATCACCAACTCCTAGAAGAGGCGACTACAACACCTTCAAGCCCAAGAGATGTGCGATAAGAAGTCTGAGGATGAGCGAGACACCGTGTTTGAGGAGATCCGTCCCCGACCAGTAGCAAGACAGGTATGGAAGCCGAAGCTAGTTGTCGTAAACAACTCGGCTCCTACTCTGAGTGATGACAAGGATGATTTGATGGATGAAGATTACACGCCCAACTCCGAGGGGACCGCTCCTCAGGCGATGGACACAAATGTCGTCATGCTGCCCGCTGAGTTTGCTCTTCCATAGGATGAGACCGAGGTCGCTCAATTGAACCTCGGCCCATAGGAAGCTATTTTCGAGAAGCCCGAGGATACGACTCGTCACTTGAAGCCTCTCTATGTTAAGGGGCACATCGACGGGAAGCTGATTTCGAGGATGCTTGTAGATGGAGGCGCCACCGTCAACCTGATGTCGTACTCTCTGTTGAAGAAGCTCGGAAAGAATGAAGATGACTTGATGAGGACTAACCTAATGCTAAACATCTTCAACAGTGAGAGCTCCGAGGCAAAGGGCGTACTTTCTCTGGAGCTGACGGTGGGCAACAAGATGTTGTCAACGACGTTCTTCATCGTCGATGTGCAAGGTAACTATAGTGTGCTACTTGGGCATGACTGGATTCACGCAAATTGATGTATTCCGTCTACTTTGCACCAATGCTTATTCGGTGGGATGGCGATGATGTGGAGGTTGTACCAGCCGACACTTCAGCCCAGGTTGCTTTGGTCGATGTTTCTATTGACGTCATCCATGATAAGGTAGAGTGTCTGTTAGGTAGAGATCTCCCGGATAATGACTTTGTTAGCATGTCCGAGGGGCATTTTGTTCCCGTGTCTATAAAGCCGGCTAGTGTAGCACGGCTATCTCTAAACTAGTAGTCATGTCTAGTACGACTAATCTTGATTGGCTAAAGTCACTTGTGGAGCAGTATCTGTCTTCTAAAGATGGTATTGTCAAAGCCATTGAAGATTTTAGCGAAGTAGAAAAGTTAGGTCAAGGTTTTGCATCAGCCGACCCTCTAGAAGAGGTCGATATAGGCGATGGTAATATTCCAAGGCCGACATTTGTAAACAAAAATTTGCAGGCTGATGAAAAGGCCGAAGTAATAAAGTTTCTTCGGTCGTATGTTGATTGTTTTGCTTGGGAGTATAGCGAGATGCCCGGACTTAGCTGTGAGCTCGTGGAGCATCTACTGCCTATCAAACCCGGGTTTAGGCCTTATAAGCAGCCCCCTCATCACTTTAATTTGGCTGTGTATGCCCGAGTTAAAGAAGAGATAGAGCGATTGCTTAAGGCTGAGTTTATTAGGCCATGCAGGTATGCTGAATGGGTCACTAACATTGTGCCTGTAGAAAAGAAAGGAAGTGCCAAGATTTGTGTGTGTATTGATTTCAGGGACTTGAACAAGGCCACTCCGAACGATGAGTACCCCATGCCAATAGCCGACATGCTGATCAACGATGCTTCAGGACACAAGGTACTTAGTTTTCTTGATGTCAATGCTGGTTATAATCAGATCTTTATGGCCAAAGAGGACAACTACAAGACAACCTTTTGATGCCCTGGTTTTGTCGGCTTGTTTGAGTGGGTCGTTATGACTATTGGTTTAATGAATGGTAGCGCTACATATCAACATGATATGAACTTGATCTTTCATGACTTGCTAGGAGTTAAGCTAGAGGTCTACATAGATGATGTTGTAGTCAAATTGGATGCTATGGGAAACCATTTAGCCAATTTGAGAGTCGCTTTGATAGGATGCGTTAGTATGGCTTAAAAATGAACCTGCTCAAATGTGCTTTTGGCGTGTCGGCGGGCAAGTTCTTGGGATTCATGATCCATGAAAGAGGTATTGAGATTGATCCCAAGAGGCTTGACAAGATTAGAAACTGTGAAGCGTCGGCATACAAGAGAGATGTGCAAAAGTTGCTAGGCAAGATTAATTATTTGTGCCGCTGTTGGGGGAAAATACTTCATCTCCAGGGTTATTGCTACAACAAGACAAAGACAGATGATTGAATCAAAGGTTTCAAGCATCTAACTCCGAGAGTACATTGGACCAAGTTCGAAGTATGAAGACGAACTCTAGTTCGGAGTATATCTTGGAACTTGGACTCTTCCGAGAGCTTTTCTGCCTGATAGGATGGAAGACTTATCTTCTTGCTCATTAGATTAGTCTTTTACCATTTTAGCCCTATTAAGGGTACCGAATAGTTTCCACCATGTCGGTTGTAACAGAGGGGTAAAAGGGTCTTTTCCTTAATGTTTAGGCCTATAAATACCCCCCGTTTTACCCTGTAATGGGGATCGAATACCAAGTTATTCAATACACATCTTCGAACTGTTTTGAGTTATTATCCACTTCGGAGGCTCGAAATAGTTTACTTCACAAACACTTCGTTTGTTAGTTTCTAATTTCTAGAAACCTGTTAGCGTAATCTTTTACGCCAACAGTTGGCGCCGTCCGTGGGGAACTTAGTCCAAAAAAACTTCGTTCTCTACTAAGTTTTCAAAACATGCCTCCCAATCAGAGTTTAGGTGGTAGTCCTACTCGAAGGTCCCCTCGTACCTCCGGAGCAAGATCTTCAAACACAGTTGAGGTCGGGGGACCTTCGACTTTTCCCCCACCTCAGACCCCGGAAGGGATTCCCCTTCCTCGAGCATACGGAGTTCCTCCCCCAACTCCATCCATACTTCGGTCCACTGGAGTTCCTCTTCCACCTCAAGTTCCACTTCGAACTGATGCATACAGTTCCCAAGACCCGGAAGGTCCTTCCGGAGGAGATGAAGATGGTCTTGGCATATGGCCGCTCAAATGGCCCGTCTCCACGCTGAAGTAGCAAGGTGGCAGCAAGAAGCCGCAGATAGGCTTCGCTCTCAGGCCACCCCAATCATCCCCGAAGTGCCCGAAGGTGACGAACTTCCTTATCCTGAAGCCCCGGAGAACGCTTCATTCGACACTGAATCTCCGCTACATTCTGAGTTGCAGAAAGTGCGCTTCGACCCTAAGTTCAAAACTTCGAAGATTTGTAAATATTCCGGAGATGAAGATCCTGGGGAGTTCTCCCACTCTTATGCTTTGGCAATTGAGGCCAACGGGGGAGTGCGAGATATCATGGCCAAATGTTTTCCCCTAGCTCTTGAAGGAGTGGCACTGCGGTGGTTTTGGTCTTTGAAGCTAGGGTCGATCAGAACCTGGGAGCAATTGAGGAAAATGTTCATAAGCAATTTTCAGGGTACCTTCATACCCCCAATGTCAACAGGAAGTCTTTTCCAGGTGAAGCAGCTCCCCGGAGAGACTTTAAGACAATATTTCAAGCGCTTCGCTCATACGAAGTCGCAAATTTGAGGGTTAACTACATCTTCTGTAGTCGATGCAGCTCGAGAGGGAGTTACCCATGCGGGCCTCCTTGATAAACTTCACAGGAAGCAGATATCTTCTGTTGCTTAGCTGATGTCTTATTTCGAAGAATATGCAAGGTCAGAAGAGGGGTGGCTTCGGAGAATGGCCGCAACTCCGTCAATCTTGCAAGAAGTAAAGTTGGAAGTAAAGACTTCAACACAGCCGCAGGGGCCTAGCTTCGAAGCTCAGCACGACAGACGTCGGGGGCAAAAGCATCCTCGTTCAGAAGTCTTGAACATTGCACCCCCGCAGAAATTTGCCCCAAGGACTTCGCAGCCTTCAGGAAGCAAGACCAGCGGCTGGAGGCCACCAGGGAAGCTGGCTGGCAAAGCCCAGGCCTTCTTCTGTTGTGTCCATGTTGAGAATCGAAGTCACGCAACTGATGCGTGTAAGTCTATACTCGCTTTAAGAGGCGAGTACCTAGAAAGAACTTCGGGTCGAGGCACTACTGACCGAGTTCCGACCGAGGTGCGTCCAGAGCCTGCCGAGGCTGTGGCGCGTATAGAGAACTTCAACCCTGCGAGAAGGCCTCCGGTGGTCAATGTTATGCCACCTCCGAAGCAGGAAGATGGTCAAGATCGAGGGAAAAGAGTAGTCCTCCCCATCTCTGGAGGAGGGACCCTCGGAAGCATGTCAAAGAGGCAGAGAAGAGAATATGTCCGAGAAGTGGGCCATATTGGAACTTCTTCGTCAGCAGCTGCTATGCCTGAATGGTCCCATGTGCCAATATCTTTTTCTGCAGAGGATGCAGCTGGCATAAAATTTCCACATGTAGATCCACTTGTCATCACTGCCGACATAGCAGGGACTGAGGTCCGAGAGTGCTGATCGACGGAGAGAGTTCAGTAGATATTATCTTCGTCCAAGCTTTTGATCAACTCTGCATCTCCAGGAAGCATCTTCTCCCAGCAGCTCATCCTCTGCAAGGCTTCGCAGGACCCCCTCTTGACGCCCTCGGCCAAATAGGCCTGGATGTTACTTTCGGAGAGGGGCTATTGCCCAGGACAGAAGAAGTAATTTTGATGTGGTAGATGCCCTGTATGCATATAATGTTATCTTCGGAAGGGGCATGTTGAATCAATTCAGAGCTGTGGCGCATCATAATTATCTGTGTATGAAGATGCCCACACAAGTGGGAGTGCTCACTGTTTTCGGAGATCAGGCCACTGCACGGAGAGCGGAGTATGGTCATGGCCCTCCTCTTGACCCGAGACAGGTGAACAGTGTGCAAGGTAACCCGGAGGATTTTTCTGCTCCTGGCGAATCTTCGAAGAAGTCCTTCCCAAGGCCAAGCCCTGATGGGGAGATTGCAACGAAAGTTATTGTCAAAGATGGCAAGGAATATTCATTTCAGTTTGGCATGGACTTGCCTCCAGAAGTCGCAACTTCGTTAGAGAAAGTAGTTGAGGAGAATTTAGATGTCTTTGCTTGGTCTGATGAAGACATTACCTAAGTCAGTCGGGATATTATTGAGCATAGTTTACTTGTGAGCCCGAAAGCTCAACCTGTTCGTCAAGGACTCCGAAAGCTATCTACGGAGAGGGCTATCCTTGCTAAAGATGAAGTGGAAAAATTGTTAAAAGCTAGGATTATCAGAGAGGTAGCCCATACGGAGTGGCTAGCCAACCCAGTCTTTGTTAGAAAGAAATCTTCCGGGAAATGGCGCATGTGTATTGAATTTACATCTTTGAATAAAGCATGCCCCCGTGACCCCTATCCCATGCCCCTAATTATCAATTGGTTGACTCCACTGCTGGTTCATAGTTATTAAGCTTCCTTGACGCGTACTCCGGCTATCATCAGATTTGGCTAAAGCGCAAAGATGAAATCAAGACAAGCTTTGTAACTCCTTCAGGAGTCTTCTGTTATGTAAGAATGCCCTTTGGCTTAAGAAATGTCAGGGCTACTTTTTCGAGGTTAATTGCTAAGGCTCTAGGTCATCAAATAGGCCGCAATGTAGAGGCCTATATGGATGATATTGTAATAAAGAGTGCTTTAAAGCACCAACAAAGCCTAGACTTAGCAGAAACATTCAACAGCCTTCGGGCATGTGGGATCCATCTTAACCCCGAAAAATGTATCTTCGGGGCGCAGGCTGGAAAATTGTTAGGGTATCTAGTTTCAAGTAGAGGGATCGAAGCTAGCCCCACTCAAATAACTGCGTTGCAAAGGATGGCTCCCCGGGAGAATTTAAAGCAAGTGCAAAAGCTGATTGGTCGTCTTGCAGCACTTAGCAGATTTTTGGCAAGGTATGCGGAGAGAAGTTTGCCCATTTTCAAAGCATTAAAGGGGTCCAAAGATTTTACATGGACACCATAGTGTCAAAAAAGTTTCGATGATATTAAGAATTATCTCAGTAACCTCTCTACACTCACGGTGCCTGTTGCGGACGAAACCCTACTCCTTTACCTTGCAGCTACTAGCTCTGCTGTCAGTGTAGTTCTTGTTAGAGAGGTTGATTTCAATGGAAAGTTGGTACAAAATCTAGTCTATTTTGTATCCGAAACATTGTCCGGAGCAAAAACAAGATATTCCGAGCTTGAGAAGTTCACTTATGCTCTGATAATGGCTTTGAGGAAGTTAAGGCATTATTTCTTGGCACACAATGTGATTGTACCAACATCATACCCCTTAGGAGATATGCTTCGAAGTAAGGACTCCGCAGGAAGAATTGGGAAGTGGGCCGTTGAATTAGCACCTGTTGGCGTAAAAGATTACGCTAACAGGTTTTTAGAAGTTAGAAACTAACAAACGAAGTGTTTGCAAAGTAAACTATTTCGAGCCTCCGAAGTGGATAATAACTCAAAATAGTTCAAAGATGTGTATTGAATAACTTGGTATCCGATCCCCATTATAGGGTAAAACGGAGGGTATTTATAGGCCCAAACATTAAGGAAAAGACCCTTTTACCCCTCTGTTACAACCGACATATTAGAAACTATTCAGTACCCTTAATAGGGCTAAAATGGTAAAAGACTAATCTAATGAGAAAGAAGATAAGTCTTCCATCCTAGCTAGCAGGAAAGCTCTCGGAAGAGTCCAAGTTCGAAGATATACTTCGAACTAGAATTTGCCTTCATACTTCGAACTTGATCCAATGTACTCTCGGAGTTAGATGCTGGAAACCTTTGATTCAATCATCTATCTTTGTCTTGTTATAACAATAACCCTAAAGATGAAGTATTTTCCCCAAAGAGTAGCCCCTCGAATACGCTTCTCCTCTAGATCTATAACGTTAGGAGAGCAGTATACGCAAGAAAAATAATCATGCGCAAGGGTTAAGCTGATTTAATCATCCTCCGAAATATACGGAAATTCTAAACTTCGAATTGTCTTCTAAGATAATTGTATTCGAACTATTTTTAGAATTAACTTAATAAGTTCGAAAGCTTCCTTAGACTTAGAATAAATAGTTGTTGCCTTTTTCCTTTCAGCGGAAGTTACGCGATGCGTTAACTTCACAAGGGGTAACGGTCAAGAATGCGAAACATCAAACGTAAATGGTAAAAAATCGTGGGCCTGGGCTATAAATAGGGGACCCAGACCTTTCCCGAATACCCTTCTCACCACTTTCGTGCAAACAAGCCCTAGCCTCCAAATTCCTTCTCTAGCAATCCGTGCAATCTCATGGTGAAGACAAGCTTCAAAGTCCCTGGGGCGGCTTCAGCCCTTGCCCGGCATTAGGCAGCGGCAGCAGCGGCGACAGCGGCATCAGCGACGGCGAATCCGATGGCAGCAGTGGCAGCGTCAATGGCGGCGCCAGGAAGAAATCCCCAAAATGTTGGTCCTCACGATCTCCTCCCAGCGTCTTCGAAGTATCCAGACTAGTCATATCAACTGGGGTCAGTCAACCTGCAAAAGGGAGTCGCAATTGCGCGCCTTGCCATCTTCAAATGGGTGTTGCGAGTTGAAGGCTGCGAAGGCAGAGCTGAGATCTTCGCAGCACTGCACAGGGCATCCTGCCAACCCAAGACCTTCGTAGGCCCTGGAGGTGAAAATATGGTGGTGGCCTTCGGGACCATCAACTTTCGGCTTCGAGATGAATATGTTCTAAGATTTCCAGCGAAGGCCATCAATGCCAGATGGTATACAGATTGGATCCTCCTGTGGTTTTACGCCGAAGTTGGGGCAAGCAGTCGTCTGACCGGACCCTTGCAAGATATAAACTTCCGAAGGGAAGCCTTGGTTCACCCAGATCCTGGTCAGCTCGAAGCTCGCCTCAGCCTCCTTCAAAGAATTAGTCGCCGCCTGAGCATGCGAGACCTAGCGGAGGAGTTCATCGGACTCCAAATTCCTCCTCTGATGGCCAACTGGCCTATCACCTTCGAAGAAGACCCGGAAGGCGGACTCCAAAAAATCTCTTCGAACTCAAACCCTGAAGGTAACTTCGAAAACAACATGTTTATATATATATTTGATTGATGAAATAATGCTAACTTATCTTTCAGTTTCTCTAGTTCCCATGACTACGGAGCAAATTGTTCGAGCTTCGGAGAAAATCTTGGGAGTTCCAACTCCAGCTGAGAAGGAAGGGAGAATGAAGCTAGTGTGTAATTGGGAGCGGCTGAACCGAGTATGGGGAGTACTCGGAATTGCTCCCCCTCCTCTTCCGGATTGGGTGCCTTCAGAGCAAGGGCCGAAGAAGAGGAAAGCGGAAGCCGGAACTTTGGCTCCTGTTAAGACTCCGGCCAAGAAGGTAGCCCGAAAGCCAAAAAACGTGGCGCCTTCAAGTCTGGTGGCTTCGGTCTCGGATTCCTCTGAGGACGAAGGAAGACTCATTGTTAACCTGATTGACGAGGATGAAAACCAAGGAGGTGCAAACACTAGTGCCGATGCAAACACGCCAGATGTTCCGAGCTATTTGGAGCAGGCTGGGACTTCGGCAATCCAACCAGACTTGTCGCGCGAAGCCCCATGACTGAAGGTGGAGTCGAAGTTGCTGCTGAGCCAGCTCCGATTCCGGACGAAGCGACGACTGTAAACTCCAAGAGAGACTTCGACAGTCGAACCTTCGGTCCTGAATTTTGAGTCCGACGAAGACTTCGGGGTAGCTTTTGACCCTCCAAGCAGCCCCATGCTCACCCGCCGACAAGACTTTAGAGGTAAACTTCGCATAATCCCTTTGTTCCTTTGCCCTACAAAATTATGCAATATATAATACCTTTGTCTCAGCAGGGTCCTCTCCTATGGAAGTGGTTCCTCCCGAAGATACGGTTCCTGGGACCTCAACAACTCCGGAGCCAATTCCAGAAGTCACCCAGATGGGACCTGGAAAAGGTAAAGGTAGAATGAACACCTTCCCTGCTCCAAATTCAGGATTAACTCCATCTGAATCAATAGACGGGGGTCAATCTACAGAGGAGGGCCAATCTACCGAAGTCTCAGAGGATGCAGCCCAGCGCTTACGACCCCTCGCCGAACGAGGATGACCAGACGGCTCTGTCTATGCTCCCTCTCCTAGCTCTTTTCTTGAGCGAAGGACCGGACTTCAAACTTTGCTCGAGCCTTTGGATCGAGCTAACCGCGAAGTCGGGGAGACAGACCTAGTGGCCATCCTTAGCAAAGCTGAGGGTTCGGATCTCAATGTTGCCTTGGAACGGACAGCATACCAGGTACGAAGTATCTGCAAAACAAAATTAATCTTTTACAAATAATTTCTCACCTTGCTTTTTCTTCTTCGCAGCAAATAGTCTTGGCTCGAGCTGCGACTGTCTTGAATGAGCGCGGAAGCCTTCGCCTTCAGGAGAAGATTACTGCTCTCAAGAGGAATCTTAACATCTCCGAAGGTCAGGTTTCCCACTTAGACAAAATGGTTTCAGCAGAGAGGAGGGCCAGACAAAATTTAGAAGCTGCGAATAAAAAGCTCAAAGCGGAACAAATTGTGCTTTGGGCAGAGATAGAAAAAATGCAGGCAGAACAAGCTACGGCAGGGGCTGAGCTATTCAAGCTCCAAGAAGAAAAGACTAAAGCTACGGAGGAGGCTAGCAACTTGCTTAGCCAGAAGAATTCTCTGGCTACGGAGGCAGCTAGGCTCTTCTCTATAGTGGATGAGCTGACTTCAACAAAGGACGCTCTAATTGAAGATAAGCTGAAATCAGAGAAGGTAGCTGCGGAAGTCATGAACCATCTTCTAGGTGTTCTGGAGTACTTCGGTACTACTGGGACATTACCTTCGAATGACAACGTCCCCCTGCTGCGAAGGCTAAAAATGATCCAAGGAGCTGACGAAGGAGATGAAGACAGCAGGTATTCGGTATGGAGAGCTCTCCGGCCAAGTAGCTGCTCTCGGAGTACTTCGCTACTACGAAGATCTAGGATTATCGATAACACCAGACTCGGGGGTGGCTCCCATTACCTTCGATGAAACCAGCTTCTTAATCCCTCTGAAGACGTGGCCGCAGCTTGGCAAGCCTTCCAAGCTTCGTGGAGAGCCGAAGGTCGCACTGCGATCAAGGCTTGGATCGATGAAGGACAACACCAGAAGCAAGCTCGGTCTCAAGCCTCGAGGCAGCCAGCCTCCACCGAACCCGCAGGTCTAGCTTTGTTTCAGGATCCCAACTATGTAAAAACTTATGCTTTCATACATTATGAATGAAAATTTACTTATCATGTTTCTAGGCTTCTCAACCACGTATGGATGATGTCGAAGTGTTAAACGTTACCGAAGAACTCCGCCTGCTATGGGCTACCTTCGATCTTTTAAAACTTCATAAACGACCTCGATTTTTGATTCCTCGAGATAGTTCCGGTGCAATTGTGCCCGAAATGTGTAAAGATATATTATCTTATATTAAGAAGGAAAAAGAATAAGTTAACTTGGAAACTTCGTCTTCCGAAGACATTGCATGGTCCGAGGATGAAGGTATTGCTGAAGCTCGGGGGAAAAAACCTGAAGAACTTTGAAGCTGGGAAAGGAGCCCCGAACGACTTCAAACTTGGGCCGAACTTCAACAAGAACAGAAAGATTTTAGAGCTTCGAAGGGAGGTAGAAGAGTTAAACGCAAAGTTGTTAGAACTCCCCGCTCTGGAACTAGTCATTCCGAGTTTAGTGGTAACTCTAGAGATCGAAGGGGTCTTCGATTCCTTCTCGGCATAGACACCGATTTTTCGTAATGTAATATGAAATTTGTTCGAATGATAAATATCGATTTTTAAAATTGTCTCCCTACTTACCAGCCCCTCTTTGGGCATAAGCAACTTCGAACTATAGTCAAAGATGGTTAGGCACAAAGAAAAACTTAGGAGCACAATTTTGGAGGCTCGAAGTTCCTCAGCAATTTAAAGATTGATTAAAATCTTATAAAGTGTCTTCGACTAATTGAAGTCTGAAAACTGGTAACTTAGTACCTTTTATTTTGAAAGAAGTCACCTCGGACAACTTTCTGGACACTTTAGTGTCCCAAACGATTGGTCACTTTGGACACTTTTCACAGATATTCGAAGCTCATCAGCTCAAACTCTGTTTTGTTTTGGCCTCCTTCGACTCTTTTTGCGAATGCTATCAAACCGGTGGTTTGGAATTCGCAGTGGTCTCCTTGTACTATTTTTACAGATGCTTTCAAGCGAAGCTTGGAATGCACATTATTTGGTCTTCTTCGACTCTTTTTACGGATGCTTTCAAGCCGGTGGCTTGGAATCCGTTTTCAGTGACTTTCCCACCTCGTCGGAAGCTTCGAACCAGTGGTCCGAACTCGAAAAAATGATTCAAATAATGACACTTCCCTCCCAGCCAACTTCGTTCTTCCAGTGCGTCCACTAGAAGCAGGAAGTGTTGGGGGGTAGGCATTATTTGAACCATGAACTTTATTCATTCAGAAGGTGTTTACAATGATACAAAGAGCCCCTATGCGAAATATCGCTTTAAGTGCTCTGCATGCCATGTATGTGTTAGCTCTTCACCTTCGAAAGTAGCCTAACTTAAAAAGAACCAGGGAGTCCTGAATGGAGAATTATATATGGACCTTCCCACTTATTCCCTAGTTTCCCTGGTGCTATAACCACTTCGCACAACAAGAGGACCGGCTTAAGTTCGTTAAGCTTGACCTTCAAATCAAACCAATGTCTTCGTCTGCTCATGATTACTTGACGGAGGAATTATATAGGACCTTCCCACTTCTTCCCTAGTTAAGCTTGACCT
>JAAALK010000750.1:0-23601 GCA_019279435.1 Zizania palustris | reverse complement strand
GGTCTTACTGTCTGAAGCTATCCTCTCAAAACCCAAACCTAGAGCTACCCCTGCTCTGTCAGCACACAACTTGGTTTTCGCCAAGAGCAAATCCATCCTACCCTTTCCCTCAGTGCATTTATTAACCACGGAAAGGAGGTATTCATTTTCAGACATGAGGTTTTCAGCTCGCTCTCTAACAGTGCCTAGCTGGTCCTTAAGGGTGATGCAAGTGTCACAAACGGGTTGCACATCCTTAGAACTACCGGCCCTCTCCAATCTAGCCTCTAAATCATGAACATGCTTATCACGTAAATTAATGCTATCGCGTAATAAAGAGCAGTTCATGCAATCAATAATATCATGAGGTCTAGAATCCACCTCCAAAAGCTGCTTCTGTGCAGTCTCAAGCTCAGAAAGAGTTTGAGCATGTACAGAACGCAACTGAGCAAGCTCACTCATGACAACAGAACATGATTCACATTCAGCATCATCAAATTTAGACTTAAGCATGGCATATTCAGTAGAAATATTTTCTAGC
This sequence comes from Zizania palustris, assembly GCA_019279435.1. Classification (NCBI taxonomy): domain Eukaryota; kingdom Viridiplantae; phylum Streptophyta; class Magnoliopsida; order Poales; family Poaceae; genus Zizania; species Zizania palustris. The sequence continues at coordinate 23,081 of JAAALK010000750.1, read as the reverse complement.
CTAAGTCTAAGGTCTTTTCTTTCTCTAGCGGCTTGCACAAGTAATCTATCCTGACCAAGCACTACTTCATTCAGCTCATCTAATTTAATTAGAAGCTGGTCAGATGATAGGTTTACCTCAGATGAGTCAAGCTCATCGCCGCTGTGATCGCTGTCGGCCATGAAGCAAAGGCCGGTGAAGTCACGTCCCTTCTTGTCCTTCTTGTCCTCCTTCCTTGGGGACTCCTCCTCCTCAGAGCTCGACTCCTCAGTTGAGGACGTGTCGATGTCGCTGAGAGCAGCAACAAAGGCTCTAGAAGCGGCCTTGGCTACTTTCTTAGCCATCTTGCCGCGCTTGCCCTTCACAAAGGGCTTCCTCTCCTTTTTGTGGTATTTGGGGCGGTCACTCTCATCTCTCTTCTTTATCTTGGGGCAATTGGCCTTGATGTGAGAAGTGTCGCCACATTCATAGCAACCACTAAAACCACTTCTCCTCTGATCCCGTCTCTCATGATGAAAGCGGGTGAACCTCCGGGCAATGAGAGCAAGCTCATCATCAGCTAGAGTGTCCACCTGCTCCTTTGTGACGGAGACCAGGGAGGACAAAGCAAAACCATCTGCAAGAACACAAGTGCCTGATGTGCTTGGTTCTGCAGTGGTGCCACGGCTAGTGCTAGAAACCAATGCCAATGGCTGTGGCAAAGAGCTTCTGTGCACAGCAAGAGATGCCTTGGCAATCTCTGTGGACTTCACCTTGCTAAAGAGCTCATCACAGGTCAGTGTGTCATAACCTGTGGACTCCTCAATGCTGGATATCTTTACTTCCCATATGCTACGGTCAAGAGCATAGAGAAGCTTGATAGCCCTATCATGATCACTGTAAGCAAGCGTCCCGTTGGATCGCAAGTTACTCACTATCGCGTCAAAACGAGAAAACATGGCATCGACAGATTCACCAGGTGCCTGCACAAACAACTGATACTGTTGATTGTAGGTGCTTTGGCGCCTGGCCTTAATCTGAGCAGAGCCCTCATGAAAGACAGTGAGTGTTGTCCAAATCTCCCTAGCAGTCCTAAGGTGCTGCACCCTATCGAACTCACTTCTACTCAAACCGATGAACAGTATGTTTCTTGCCTTGGAATTAGCAATATACTGATCCTTCTCAGTCTGAGACGTGCGAGTCTCAGGGATGGAGTATTGTGAGTCCACAATCTCCCAAATTGCATTTCCTTGGCTTAACAAGTAAGCCTCCATGCGCACCTTCCAGTATGCGAAATCTGTCCCATCGAACAGAGGAATTTTACTGCCTCTATCCATGTCGCCAAAAGATCACAAAACCGGTTAAGGTCAACTGGTGATCTTAACCTGCTCTGATACCAATTGTTGGACCAGAAACGGCGACCAGAGGGGGGGTGAATGGGAGCTTTTAAAATTTCGGGCTAAAAACTTAGCCTTCGGTTCTGTTCTGTCTTCTGCGGAACAGGCTTCGAACACTACCTTCGAAGGTCTGGTTCGGAGGTACTTCGACAGCTCCGAACACAGGCTTCGCAGGAGCAACAGTTCGAAGCCAAGAAGACTTCGCTCCACTAACAACCCTTGAAAATCTACTCTGCTAAGTCAGTGCAGGCTCCGCACACGAGGTGCTTTGAGCAGGCTTCGCACTTCACCCTTCGCAAGAGTGGACAGCCCTCTGAGGACTTCGACCAAGTACTTGGCGACAGCAACTGGTGCTGGGCTTCGTACGCGAAGGTCTACACGCACACACAACAGACTACGCTAAGGGTTTCGACACAAGAAGCACTACGGGAAACGATCAGGGCTTCGCTAGTAAGCAGCGAGGTCTTGCCTCGTGTTACACAGAGCGACAGCACACTGAAAAACACACTTCGCGAGAAAAACACCCTTCGCCAAGACAGGCTTCGGTGAACTAAAAACTAGCGAGGTATGCAACGCGAGCTCAAGCAAAAGCACACAGAAGCAGGGCTTCGCCGCTTGAACAAGGAACACAAAATATATTGAACTCTGGATGAAAACCAGCGAGGTCTGTGTACAGGAGCTCAACAGTAAATGCTCAAAGTGTTAAATGTTACCTACCGAGCCCCCATATTTATAGCCCACAGTTCACCCAAAGGAATTGACTACACTACCCCTAGGGTTTACATTCATTTTGTCTCTACAGAACTAAGGGGTACAAAAGGTAGTCCACCTTTATTCTGGAGGCTTCTCTGTCAGGTGCAGAGGGGACAGTGTCAGCCTTTTTCAGAACAGACAGTGTCAGCCTTTACAGTGTTGACTTCTGGAACCTCCCTTCGCACCGGAGGGTGCGGTAGCTTCGGCGAGAAGCCTGCAGCCTGTTGGCCTTCGCTCCGCCGAAGAAGTCCTTCGATACAGTGACGGTTTTGAGCCGAAGCCGTCAAAGCCCCTTGGGCCTTCGCACCAACACCTCCGGAGTGGACCACCACGGCTTCGCAGCTTCACCCAGCTCGAACTCCGTCAGTCCGTGTACCGAAGCCATGCAGGCTGAAGTACCTCAAGTCATCCTCACTCCGAACCCCCACCTTCGGAGTACCACCCTTCGAAGTCCCTTCATCGTCCAAGGCCTCCGCATGAAGTATTCCATGAGCACTTCGTCGCAGTGCCTCTCCCCGAGCACACTCCTCGACGAGCCTCACCCGGACCATGCCTTCGATGCGCCTCGACTTCTGAGACCTTCGTCGGGCCACCTTCGAGTGTCTCCCTCCGGAGCACACTTCGAATTCCATGCCTCCGCAGAGGACTTGTTCCACCAACTCCGAAGTCACTCCATTCGGAGTACCTTCGAAGTGCCTCACTTCCGAGGACTTGTCTCAGAGTACCTTCAGCCGGAGCCACGCTCCACACTCTCTGCCTTCACCTGGCACGTCTCGACCCGAGGACCGACCCGGACCACCTTCGCAGCCACCGTGACGGAGCTCCCTGCTCCCCTAGCATCAAGCCTTCCGCTTGACCCAGGTTCACCTGTCTCGAACCTTGTCCGTCGCCTCCGAAGTCCCTGCGCACCACAGACAAGCAAACAAGTGTATCCAGTACTCCGGAGACCTCTCCGGGTTATCAACCTCCGGCACACACTCCGGTGTACCGCCCAAAGTACCGAACCCTTCGGTACGAACCAAGTCATCGTGTACCGCCGGACCCCTCCGACGAGCACACTCTGCTGCAACAGCTGCAGCAAGCAAACACCGAACACCCTTCGGTGAAACCACCTCCGAAACACCCTTCGGAGGTACCACCTTCGAACAGAGGGTAAAAAGCCTGTCAATCACTCATCACAAAACACCGAAACCAACCCTTGGTTTCTCAGTTGGTTTACAAAAGTCAGCCTTGGGATGCTACCATCAGCTATGTCAATTTCTTCTAAAGGATCGGCCGACACAAAACCTTGTCCTAATTTTTCTACTTCGCTAAAGTATCACATGGCCTCGGCAATACCGTCTTTAGCAGACTGATATTGCTCCACATGAGATTTTAGCCAATCTAGATTACTTTTGCTAGACATAACTACCAATTTAGAAATAGTCATGCTACACTAGCCGTCTTTATAGACACTGGTACGAAACGTCCTCCGGACACGCTAACGAAGTCGTAATTCGAAAGATCCCTACCTGATAGACATTCTACTTGTTGTGGATGGCATCAATGGACACATCAGCCAATGCCACCTGGGCCGAAGTGTCCACTGGTATAACCTCTACCTCATCACCGTCCCACTGAATCAAGCATTGGTGCAAAGTAAAACGAATGCAGCAGTTTGCGTGAATCCAATCACGCCCGAGCAGCACACTGTAGTTACCTTGCACGTCAACGACGAAGAATGCTACTGTCAACTCCATGGAGAGCATGCCTTTGGCCTCGGAACTCTCGCCGTTAGTTTTTTTCAAGTCCTCCTCGTCCCTGCCAAGTTTCTTCAATAGCGAGTAAGGCATTAGGTTGATAGTGGCACCACCATCAACATGCATTCGAGAGATTGGCTTCCCATCAATGTGTCCTCTAACGTAGAGAGGATTTAGATGGCGAGCCATATCCTCGGGTTTTTCAAAAATAGCGTTGCGTGGGCCGAGGTTCAACTGAGCGACCTCGGCCTCGTCCTGTGGTAGGGTGAACTCAGCGGGCAACATGATGACGTTGATGTCCATCACCTGAGGTGCGGACCCCTCAGAGATGGGCGAGTAGTCATCGTCGAGTATGTCGTCATCGTCATTGCTCGGGCTAGTAGCCGGGTTGGTTATATCAACCGGCTTAATCCTCCATACATGTCTCATCATTGGCCGAGGGTGGATTTCCTCAAAGATGGCGTCTCGCTTGTCCTCGACTTTCTTCTCGCGCATCTCCTATGCCCATAGGCGTTGCAGACGCTTTTTCTGTGATTTGGACATGCCTAGAGGTTCCCAAGATGGTTGTGGCTTGGTACCAGGCGCCACTGCCCTGTCTCTGTTATTTTTGGCCGAAGGGGTATTAACTAGGTCAGCCTTATGCATTTCACAATCATAGGGCCCTTCGCTGCGGAACCTGGCAATCGCACCGGTCTTGTTTGGCCGATCGGACCAGGCTCCTGCAATGGCTTCGGCTGGAGTAGGGAACTTACCTCTGTCGAGCTTCGGCGAGGGGCCTTCGGGATTGGGACTTCCAGAGACCCTAGTCTGACTGTGATAGCTTCGGAATCCCTATCCTTCGCCACTTCGCGCTCATCTCCCCTGGCTCTGTCCTGTTTGAGTCGATTCGGATGTACTATGAACAGCCTGCGGATGATGTCTCCCTTTGCCACTGTCTGTTTGTCACTGCCAGTTATAATACTCTGAAGGAAAACAAGGGAAAATGTTAAGTTGCGGAGGGTGCCCAGATTGCGATGTGTAGAGAGCCCATGGGGTCCCTGCCCAATTGTATGGCGGAGGCATTAGTGTCTCCAGTGGCTTCACCCACTATGAACCAAACCCACTACCCGGAAGGGGGGTTCGGCCAGGTCGATGATACCTCAGACCATATCAGTGAAGGGTCCTGCCAAGCCGGAGGTATGTTTGGCCATTGTGGGCCGAAGCCTCCCGCCAGAGGGTTTGTCCATAGCAAAGCTGGGTTCAGCCATTGGGGTCCGAACTCGTTCTGCGTAGGGCTCGACCACTGGGGGCCGAAGCCAATGTACAGAGGGTTCGGCCACTGGGGTCTGAAGCCACCGTAGGGAGTGTTCAGCCACTGCGCCCCGAAGTCATCGTGCGGAGAGTTCAGCCACTGTGGTCCGAAGCCACCCTCCGACTACTTTGGCCCCTTCGGTTGACTTAGCCTTTTTTCACGGGGACCTGTTTCCTTAACTTTTCTTTGGTGTTTGTTTAACAGCATCTGATATGTCACCTTCGACTTCTTGCGAGCCCTAGCTGAAGGAGGTGTCTTAACATTCCGTTTCCACACTCCTACTTCAGGGTTCTTAGGTACGAGTGTGCGTGTACGTGATTCTCCAATAACGACCGCTTTCCCTTTAGTCAACTCGGCATGCTCCGGCCGAATCAACACTTTCTTTTCATCGAGGTCGACGGTGTTCACGGGAAAGGGGTCTTTGTCCAGCTTCATATTTGGACTAGGGTCTATCTTCAATCGCCCTTCCTCTATGGTCGATTGAACCTGACGACGAAAAACATTGCAGTCGTTAGTATAATGCGAATGTGAATCATGCCACTTACAATATGGGTGTTTCTTTAGCTCATCGGCAGATGGAATGACTTGGCCTTTAGGGAACCTGAGAAGCTGGTTCTTCAAGAGGAAATCAAATATTTTATCACACTTAGTTATATCAAATGAGTACTTGACTTTGCTAGGCCGATTCTTGGTGGGAGACGACCATAACTCAGAGCAAGTAATAGGTTTGCTCTTAGCGTTCCAAACCCATTCGGCTGCGTACATGTCAGCCGAATCTTCTTCCTCCTCTGATTCTTCCTCGTTGGAGTGTTCCATGACGTGGACGTCAGCCCTAGGCTTGTTAAACTTCTTATAAACTTTGTATCCTTGGCTCGACATTCCTGGACTAGAGCCTATTGTAAGACTTGGCTAACTTCTAAGAAGTGTTGGTTGTCTAGTCTCTCTTTTCAGAGCGCAACCCACTGAAAGCTAGATCCGCCAAATCCCTTTCTGAAATGTTAAGACTAAAACATCGGTTTTTGGTATCTCGAAAGCGCTTGATATACTCAGAGACGCCCTCGCTAGATTTCTATCTAACCGATGTCAAGTGTGAAAGCCTAAGTTCTTTCTCACCTGTGTAAAAGTAGTCGTGGAATTTTTGTTATAATTCAGCCCACATTTGGATAGAGTTTGGCGGGAGCGCCGAAAACCACGTGAAAGCGGTGCCGGATAGTGAGAGAGAAAATAGTCTAAGTTTTAAAGCGTCCGACCCACTAGCTTCTCCACACTGTGCTAAAAATTGACTGACGTGCTCTAGTGTGGTTTTTTTACCCTCACCATCAAACTTGGTGAATTTATGGACTCTATAACTGTAAGGGTAAGGTATCATGTTGAAATGGTCAGGGTACGACTTTCGGTAAACCCTAGCTCGACCCCTGGGTACGAAATCGGTGCACTCCCTAAACAGTGCGCGGATCCGTTCCTCAATGTCATCCTGGCCTACTGCCTGCACGCCAGGTATGTCGGCGTGTCAGCCGTGGGGCTCCTCCTCATGTGCTAGCTCAGGATGTATGACGTGTTCAGGCCTATGCGCTGGTGCATGCGGCAAGGGCCGTGTGGGAAAAGCCGGCACCGGTGTAGGTGGAGGCGGCGCAAAGTAGGCGGTGCTAGTCTGGCCGTAAGCATGGCGACTGGTCTCGGCCGTGGATATCAAGGCCGGAGACGCAATGGCTTTGCTGGTACTGCCGTCAGTTCTGCTATAAAAGTGGTTTATCGAAGGTATGCTAGCAATCAGAGCTGGAGGTACGGCCTCGGTAAAGCCGAACCTCCTAAGTGTTGACTCTACTTGGGAGCTAATTGCCGAATCTAAATGGTTGGCTAGTGAAGCGCTAACAGCTTGGTCTACCAATGCGTCTATTTTTTGCTCAATTTCTAAAGAAGATAAACTGAGGCGATACTGCTGTTATCTTGGTCCGAGCGAGGTCGGGGACGTTGACATCGTGCTTGATGAAGCCGGTGCGTGTCTTGACGTAGCTACCAAGCATGAGGTCTTGGAGTGCCTTCATCTTTGCCTCGATCTCTACTCGGTCTTTTTCTAGAATATCTTCAAGGGTAGGCGTCATAATGTTGCGGTTGTCAATATCTGCGCCCCCATGGAATCCATCGGTGATGTAGATGTAGTAGACGCACCGGCGGCCGATGTAGATGTACCCGTCATGTTGGCATAGCCGTCCCTAGCGGAGTCGCCAAAAAGTGTGTTGACACGAAAAACGTGCCCCCGTACTTGGGTCAGTTCGACGATCCAAAAGTGTGTGGATACTTTGGGACAAGCCTATGCGTAACACAACACTGACGTCGCGTTCCTACTACCCTTAATAGTGGCAAGAGGGGTGGAGTCTCTAGGTAATCAGATCACACAGAAATAATCCAAGCTGAACGGAGCCTAACTGATTCGAAGGGTACTGTGCGAAGGGTATCTCCGAAGGGTACCTTCGGCATCCGATGCGAAGGGTCTCGCCGAAGGGTACCTTCGGCGTTCGTACTGATATGGCCGAAGGTGGGCTCCGAATAGATCCCGACGCGATAGTTGCCTCCGAACAGCAGGGTTCGGTGCGAAGTCTCTGTTACGATAAAATATCTCCAACGCGATGCACAGGCGTGACTTCGTTTGACGTGGAGTACAAACGTGTCGAAGCCTATCTCGACGAAGCCTGTTGCGAAGCTTGTTGTCACGCGGTACTCAGTCCAATCGACAATAGCGTGATGGTCCGGCACGAGTAGTCGAAGCAGGGATTCCGCCGCAGCATGTTCTGGCAGCCTCCTGGCTCCGGACACCTCTGGTAAAGTGGCTCATAGCGTGAAAACCTACAACAAAATAGAGATCAAGTGCCAATTCGGCCTAGGGACCTAATCTGCTAAGTGTTGCAATAAGGAAACGAAGGTAGCAATTTGATACGTAGATTAACGGATATTACACAAGCGAAATAACAAGGCAATATAAATCTGTTGCGTAGATTAACAGGTACTTCACAGGCGAAGTAACAAGGATTACCACTGTTCCAAAGTGGTCGTCGGAGGGCTTCTAGGCAAACCCACGAAGGTTGCAGAAAAGTAAAGATAAAAGTAAATGTACGGTTCAAAGCTAGGGCTTTGTGTTTGATTTGTGTTGGGGGTAAAGAACCGGCCTCACCCGTATATTTATAGGGGCTAGTCTTCTAATCTCTAAGTTTAATTTGTTAAGATTCAGCCTAATCATGTGTAGGGATAAAATTAGCTAGAATCAAATTCAAACTCTATCTCTGGAATTTAGCCCGAAGTGGGCCTTCGACAGGGCCTGCCGAAGCCTACTCCTTGGGCCGAAGCTTCGGTGAGGCAGGCCTCCGAAGGCCTTCGGGCTGAAGCTAGCAGGCCTGCTGGAAACTTTCAAAGCCCAGAACTCAATGGGACTTCGTCCCTGTAGGGCTTCGGCCCGATACAGGACATGTGTATTTTTCGCCCAAATTACCAAAATTGATATTTTGACAATATTAACCATTTAATGCCATTTTTTGCTATCAACAGTGCCGTCCATGGGGGACCTAGTACAAAAACTTTGTTCTCTACCAATCCTTTCCTAGAGCCATGACTCCTAAGTGGAGCCTAGGCTCTAGTCCCCTCCGGAGGTGTTCTCAGACCTCTAGGTTGAGATCTTCAAACACCACCGAGGTTGGAGGACCCTCCATGGTCCCCCCACCTCAAACTCCCTGAAACAAATACTCTTCCTTGAGAATACGGATCCCATCTTGAGATTCTGTCCATGCTCCGATCCAATGAAGCCTCTCGTGTAGCTCCGTCAGTGCTTCAAACTGATTTATTTAGTTATCAAGACCCGGAGGTCCCCTACGGAGGAAATGAAGATCGTCCTAATGACGTGGCAACCCATATGGCCCATCTTCAGGCCGAAGTGACAAGGTGGAGGCAGGAAGCTAGCGATAGGCTTCACCCTCAGGCTAGCCCTGTCATCCCGGAGGTGCCTCAATATGACGGTCCTACCTTCTATCCCAAAGCCTCTGAGATACAGAGAAGCACTAAAAATGCTTCTTTCGACGATGAATCTGCGTTACACCCAGACTTGCAGAAAGTGTGCTTCGACCCCAAATTCAGGACTTCAAAGCTTTGTAAGTACTCCTAAGAGGAAGATCCCAGGGAGTTCTCTCGTTCTTATGCTTTAGCAATCAAAGCCAGCAGAGGAGTCCGAGACACAATGGTGAAGTGTTTCCCTCTTGCGCTCGAAGGGGTCGCCGTGCGTTGGTTCTAGTCTTTAATACTAGGATCAATAGGATCTTGGGTGCGATTGAGAAAGAAGTTCGTGAGTAACTTCCAAGGGACCTTTGTGCCCCCTATGTCTACCAGAAGTCTTTTTCAGGTGAAGCAGCAACCTGGAGAAACTTTGCGGCAATTTTTCAAGTGCTTCACTCATACGATGTCACAAATAAGAGGATTGTCCGCATCATCTGTGGTTGATGCAACTCGGGAAGGAGTCACAAATGCAGGCCTCCTCGACAAGCTTCACCAGAAGCATATTTCCTCAGTAGCGCAACTAATAGCCTACTTTGAGGAGTATGCTAGGTCAGAAGAAGGACCGCTCCGAAGGATGGCTTCGTCTCCGCCAACCATCCAAGAAGTCAAACTTGAAATAAAGACGTCGACTCCTTCACAAGGGTACCACTTTGACAACCAGCACAACAGACGAAGAGGGCAAAAGCATCCTCGCTCCGAAGTGTTGAATATTGCCCCCTCTTCGTCGAAATCGCCCCCTAAGAATCTGCAAGCTCCGGTAAGCAAGGTTAGTGGCTGGAGGCTGCTAGGGAATCCGGCTGGCAGAGGCCAAGCCTTCTTCTGCTGTGTCCACAGTAAGAATCGGAGCCATCCTACTGATGCATGTAAGTCTATACTAGCTCTGTGGAGCGAGTACCTCGAAAGGAGATCTGGTCGAGGCACTACTGACTGAGCCCCTCCCGAGGCACGCCCGAGCCGGTGCAGACCGTCGGACGTGTAGATAGTTTTGAAGCCCTAAGACAGCCTTTGGTGGCCTAGTGTTATGCCACCTCTAAAGAAAGAAGATACACAACATCGTGGCAAACGAGTGGTTCTTCCCATCTACGAGGAGGAACCTTGGGTAGCATGTCGAAAAGGCAAAGGAGGGAGTATGTTCGCGAAGTAGGGCATATTGGGACCTCCTCGTCGGCTGTTGAAATGCCCGAGTGGTCTCATGTGCCTATATCTTTCTTTGCAGCCGATGCAGTGGGTATTAAATTCCATCATGCAGACCCCCTTGTTATCACTACCGATATTGCAGGAACGGAGGTCCGGAGAGTGCTGGTTGATGGCGGAACTTCCACAGATATTATCTTCATCCAGGCCTTCGACCAACTATGCATCCCACAGAAACATCTACCCCCAGCAGCTTGTCCTCTTCAAGGCTTCGCAGGCCCTCCTCTCGATGCCCTCGGCCAAATAGGCCTTGAGGTCTCCTTCGGAGAGGGGCTCCTGGCTAGAACAGAGGTGGTGATATTCGACTTCGTTTATGCCCCTTATGCCTATAATGTCATCTTCGGAATGGCCATGCTAAATCAATTCGGAGCCGTGGCGCATCATAATTATCTATGCCTAAAGAGTCCCACACAAGGAGGAGTGCTTACTGTCTTCAGTGACCAAGCTGCGGCGTGAAGGGCAGAATACAACCATGGTCCACCCCTTGATTCTAGACAGATAAATAATGTGCAAGACCATTCGGAGGATACCCCTGCATCAAGTGAATTCTCAAAGATATCCTCCCCCAGGCCAAGCCTCGAAGGTGAAATTTTAACGAAGATCATTGTCAAGGACAACAAAGACTATCCCATCCAGATTGGCAAGGAATTGCCTCCAGAAATTGCTACTTCGCTGGAAGAAGTAGTTAAAGAAAATTTGGATGTCTTTGCTTGGTCCAACGAAGATATTCCCAGAGTCGACTGAAGTATCATTGAGCACAACCTTCTCGTCAACCCAAGGGTTCGACCTGTTCACCAAAGGCTCCGCAACTTGTCGACAGAGAGGGCGAACCTTGCTAAAGCAGAAGTGTAAAAATTGTTGAAGGCCGGGATCACTAGAGAAGTGGCACATACGGAGTGGTTAGCCAACCCCGTTTTCATCAAGAAAAAGGCCTCCGGCAAGTGGCGCATGTGCATTGACTTCACATCCCTGAATAAAGCATGCCCACATGACCCCTACCCCATGCCCCGCATTGATCAATTAGTCGACTCCACTACCGGCTCTGACCTTTTGAGCTTCCTCTATGCATACTCCGGATATCATCAAATATGGTTAAAACGTGAAGACGAAGCCAATATAAGCTTTGTAACTCCTTCGGGAGTCTTTTGTTATGTTAGAATGCCCTTCGGCTTAAGAAATGCCGGGGAAATTTTTTCAAGGTTGATTGCTAAGGCTCTAGGTCCCTAGATAGGCTGCAATGTCGAAGCCTATATGGATTATATTGTAATAAAGAGTGTTTTAAAGCACAAGCATAGTCTAGACTTAGCAGAAACTTTCGAGAGCCTCCGAGCATGTGGAGTTCGCCTCAACCCCAAAAAACGTATCTTCGGGGCTCAAGCTGGAAAATTGTTAGGGTATTTAGTTTTGAGTAGGGGGATCGAAGCAAACCTTACACAGATAAGTGCATTGCAGAGAATGGCTCCTGCCGAAAAATTTGAAGTATGTTTAGAAGCTTGCCGGACGCCTCACGACCCATAGCAGATTTTTTGGCAAGGTCCGTAGAGCAGAGCCTCCTAATATTCAAAGCCTTAAAAGGGTCCGAAGATTTTGCATGGACACCGGAGTGCTATAAGAGTTTCAATGATATTAAAGATTATCTTTGCAACCTCACAACACTCACTATGCCCACCGCAGATGAAACTCTTCTCCTCTATCTTTCAGCTACAGGCTCCGCTGTTAGTGCTATCCTTGTTAGAGAGATGGACTTAAATTGGAAGTTGGTACAAAATCTGGTATATTTTGTGTCAGAAGCCTTATCCGGAGCAAAAACTCGATACCCTGAATTGGAAAAATTTCACTTATGCTCTGGTAATGGCTTCGAGGAAATTATGGCATTATTTTTTGGCACATAATGTATTTGTACCAACTTCTTATCCTCTGTGAGATATGCTTTGAAGCAAGGACTCTACAAGGAGAATTGGAAAGTAGGCCGTTGAGCTAGCCCCCTTCAGCATCTCCTTTGTAGCAAGAACAACAATCAAGTTACAGGTGGTGGCTGATTTTGTAGTATAATGGACTTCGTCTGCAGTATGGGCTCCAGAAGAATCAAATGAAGGAATATGGACCATATACTCCGATGGAGCTTTTCAAGCATCCGTAGCAGGTGCCGGAGCGGTCATAATTTTGCCTTCAAGGCAGAAAGCAATGTACTCCGCAAGGCTCAACTTTAAGTCCACCAATAATATTGCGGAGTATGGAGGAATTTTGCTAGGCCTCCGCAAGGCACATGCCCTTGGTGCTACAAGAGTTGTTATGAAAACAGATTCCCAAATTGTATCAGGGCACGTTGATAAAAGTTTCCAGGTTCGGCATCCACAACTTGCTAGATATCTAGAAGAGACACTACTACAAACTGTCACTGTAGTGGCATTGGGCAAAACCACTGTAGTGGCGGGCCATTAGATGCTCGCCACTACAGTTGCTGGTGCTGACGGCAGCACCAGCGCCCGCCACTATTGTTGGTAAAGTAGTGGCGGTCGGTGCTGACGTCAGCCCGGACCGCCACTAATTTACCAATAGCAGTGGCGGGCGCTGGTGCTGCCCGCCGCTGCTAAGATGGCCGCCACTAAAGTAATGATGACATCACTTGCGACCGCCACTACTATTCTAGCTATAAATGCGCAGCTTCTTCCTCCCCGAGCTCTACTGGAGTTCGCATTTAATTTTGTCCGTACAATGGCGACATAATCATATATTACTTCTTTCGATAGTGATCATTGGATTGCACTTCTGATATACCCAAAGAGCTCAAGGGTTTATGTGCTCGACTCGCTCGACAAACCCAAAAAAGAATATCAAGATATATTAAATGTTATTCAGAGTGCATATAGATACTACGTGGAAAAGTTAGGTGGCCCACATGATCCACAGAGGCCGAAAGAAATGCTTATCAGAACCAACTATCCGGTAATATTATATTTTTAAGTTTGTTAATTCAATTGATAAAGCCAAACTATATATCGTTCTAACTTTGTCTATTTTGAAGTGTCACAAACAATCTCTTGGTTCCGTGCATTGTGGCTACTATACTTGTGATTTCATGAGCAATAACTTAGGAAAGTTTGGGCGGACAGTATCTGAGGATACTAAAGAAGTAAGTTGATTTCTTGTGTGTTAATCTAATATAACTTGCAGCGTATGTACTTATATTTTACGTATGCAGGCGTCAGGTCCATCAACCGTTGCCCAGAAGAGCCAACTCTCTGAATCACAAATGTACGAATCGTATCAAGGATGTGCCGCTTCACGATGCATGAGATTCTTCATGAGCTTGGAGTATTTTTCGATCCTGAGAGTGAAGTGGCCAAGCATCCAACTCTGTATGATTGGGCCGGAAGAATGAAAAGGCGAACCAATTAAGATATGAGTTAGCCTTCCAAGAAAACATAAACCACATGAGCATGTATTTGTGAAACAATGAATTGTGTTGATGGATGGTTATTGTGAAACATAAACCGGAAGAATGTAAACATTGTGAATTTTTGAAAATTGATGAGATTGATGGTTGTTGTGTTGATGTGTTGTTGTTGTGGATGTGTATGTGAATATGTGGATGTTTTGCTGCTGTGTATGTGGATATGTGGATGTTTTGCTGCTGTGTATGTGGATGGCTGTGTGAAGCATATAATTTCTGTGTTTTGGTTTGTGGGATCACAGCATTCTGTGTTATGGCTTATACACAGCAGTGGCGGGCAGATGAGGTCAGCGCGCCCGCCACTGCTGTTGACATAGTGGTGGCAGGCGCGCTGACATCATCTGCCCGCCACTGATATTGATAATAGCAGTGGCGGGCCGATGAGGTCAGCACGCCCGCCACTGCTGTTAACACAGCGGTGGCGGGCGCTCTGACCGCCACTGCTAACCAGCGATAGCAGTGGCGTTAGAGCAGTGGCGGACTGGATGCCCGCCACTATAGGTTGATTTTGCCCGCCGCTACAGTGTCGCTTTGTAGTAGTGAGATCCGCAAGATCGAAGCAACATTTAAAGGGATATCTGTCCGGAGCATTCCATGAACCGACAATGTACAAGAAGATATCTTAGCAAAAGCTGCAGCCGGAGCCCTAGATATCCCAGAAGGGGCTTTTTATGAAGAGCTTGCCTCTCCTTCGGTGCCCCAACTCCCTCCTACATAGGTCCTTTGCATACCAAGCACTGATTGGCGGAGCTAAATTAAGGAGTTATTGCAAGGCGAAGCTAATTTGCTCGAAGGCCTGAAACTGTCAAGACTGCAGTTAAGAATCTGAAATTATCATATTATCAACGCTATTTATACAAGGACGGAGTATGTTCTCCCCTGCTCTGATGTATTTCCCAAGCCGAAGGCCAAGATATACTCCAAGAAATTCATGAAGGCCTTTGAGGTAGCCATCTTACACCTCGGGCTTTAGCAGGCAAAACACTTCGCCAGGGGCTTTATTGGCCTATAATAGTAGATGATGCGGAGGCTTTAGTCCAAACTTGCCAAGGTTGTCAATGGATGGGAAGATGGAGTCATCGTCTACCAACGCCTCTTCTAGTTATTGCTCTGGTATGGTCAATGGCCCGATGGGCCATGGATCTCATTGGCCCCTTCTCAATGGCAAAAGGCAGTCTAAAATTTGCAGTGGTAGAAATTGGGTATTTTTCTAAGTGGGTCGAAGTAGAACCCCTCACTGCTATCACTTCAAAGAATGTGCAAAAATTCTTCTAGCAAAATATCATTTGCAGATTCGGAGTCCCCAGATAGCTGACAATTGACAATGGCACTCAATTCGATTCCAAACCCTGCAGAGAATTCTGTGAAGGGCTTGGTATTGAAATGTATTTTGCAGCTGGTCGTCATTGAAATCCAACGAAGCCGTTGAACGAGCTAATGGTAATATCTTGTCAGGATTGAATCAAAGAATAGTAGGATTAGCGAAGGGGCTATGGACCAAAGAACTTCCAAAGATTTTGTGGTCCATTCGGACCACTCAAGCAAGGTCCACAGGTTTCACCCCTTTCAGGTTACTATTCGGAGATGAGGCCATGACGCCGACGGATCTTAAGGGAGGATCCCTTCACACCATCGAACCTGAAAGGGAAAATGAAAGACAAACATCGCTGGTCCTAACTGAAGAAACAAGGCTTCGAGTTGTTTCTAACCTGATAAAGTATCAACATCAAACGAAGACTTGGTATGACCTGAAGATAAAGCTTAATGAACTTAAACCGGGTCATTTAGTACTACGAAGCATTATTGCTCCAGGGAAATTAGGAAATAAATGGGAAGGACCATATATCATCCTTCGTTCAGGATGCCCTGGATCTTTTAAATTAGCTAATTTAGAAGGTGAAGAATTGAAACATGCAAGGCATGCGGAGCACCTTAAGTGATACTTCGCTTAGGGGATCCTTGTAATCATTTGTAAACACTTTCTAAATGAATAAAGCTTATGGTTCGAATAATGCATGCTTCTCAAGATGATTCCTACTCCTAGTGGACGCACTAGGGGGATGGACCTGATTGCGAAGGTAAGTATTATTCATTCGAAGCTAATTTACGGACTTCGAGCCACCAGCTTGAAGCATCCGTCAAGGTGGGAAAGTACCATGAAAAGCGGATTCCAAGCCACCGGCTTGAAAGCATCCATAAAAAGAGTCCAAAGAGACCAAATGATATGGATTCCGAGCAATCAACTTGAAAGCATCCATAAAAAGAGTCGAAGGCGACCATGAAAAGAAGATTCCGAGCCACCAGCTTGAAAGCATTCCGTAAAAAGAGTCCAAAGAGACCAAATGATACGGACTCCAAGCAATCATCTTGAAAGTATCCGTAAAATGAGTCCAAAGCGACCATTATAATCGGATCCTAATACATCCCAAAAGAGTCTGAAGCGACCACATCCGAAAAAGAGTACTAAGCTACCATTTTTGGACTCCGAACCAATGGGGTCGAAGAAATCTACGAGATCCCTAGCGACCATCTATTCGAATTTCGGACTACAAGTCGTTAATTCCTTCTCAATATAATCAGGGGCTCCGAGCCTCTGAAAATAAAAGTTATTGAAATTGTACTCTTAGTTGGCATTACAATCATTGTGCGTAACCATCTTCTCATGAAAATCAAAGGTGCTTACCCTCAAAGAGGGGCTAGGAGATAATGAGACAATTTTGAAGCATTCTAGTTTATATTACTTAATAAATTATATTACTTTAAGAAAAATCAGTGTCTAAGTCAAGGAGGAAGCGAAGACCCTTTCGATCCCTAGAGCTAGACTCGGAGTTAGCTCGGCTTCGAAGGCGACTCGTTCCAAATCCCAGAGTCTTCAGAACTTTACGTTTAACTCATTTCCCCTTCTTCGAAGCTCGGAAATCTCTTGGTTCTTGCTGAAGCTCAGGCCCAGGTTCGAAGTCGTTCGGGACTACTCTTTGCTTGATCCTCGCTAGACCACTCTTCTTCAGACCAATCAATGTCCTCCAAAGATGAAGACTGCTATATTAACATCCTCTTCCCCCTTATCCTCCTTAATATAGGATAATACTTCCTTACATATTTCGGGTATAACCTCTCCATGGCTCCCCCGAGGAGTTGAAAATCGGGGACGCTTGTGAGGCCTTAAGGCTTCGAAGGTAGCCCACTGTTGACGGAGCTCTTCGTTAACCTCTAATACTTCAAGCTCATCCAAAAAAGGTCAAAAAGCCTAAAAACATTTCCAAATAAGTCTTTTTCATTCAAAAGAAGACAAGAACACAAGTTTTTACATAGGCGGAGCCCTAAGGAGAATTAAACCTTTGGGTCCGAAGGAGGCTTGCTGCTCAAATGCTGCGTCCGCGCTTGCTTTTGATGGAGGCCTTCATCGATCAACACCTTCACGGCTGACCGGCCTTCATCTCTCTAGGATGGCTGAAAAGCCTCCCAAGCAGCGACCACGTCAAGCGAAGGGGTCAATAGATGGTCACCGCCATAGCTAGCGGGGGCTGCTCTGGGCTTTCGGCGAAATATATAGTCCGATGTCCTCATAGTAGAGAAGCACTCTGAGAGCAGCTACTTGGCTAGAGATCTCTCCATACCGAGTGCCCGCAGTCTTCATTGTCTTTGCTGCTACTTGGATCATCTTCATCTTCTGCAGCAAGGAGTCATTGGCAGACGACGAGGAAGCATAGAAAGTCCTAAAATATTCCAGAACACCCTAGAGGACGTCCATGGTTTTAGAGGCCGCACTCTCACACTTTATCTTCTCTACGGACAATGCCTTGTTCGATTTAGTCATTTCGTAGATTAAAGAGGAGAGCTTGGCCGTTTCTGTCATAAGGATAGTTTTCTGCCTGAGCAACTTCCTTGCCTCTTTAGTCAATCCTTGCTGCTCTTCTCGGAGCTTGACAAGTTTAGCTCCCGAAACTGCCTGCTCCTCTCGAAGCCTTTCAACTTCAGCCCGGAGCACTACCCATTCAGCCTCGAGCTCCTCCTTTGCAGCTTCCAGCCTAGCTTTAGCGCTCCGCTATGCAAAAGCCATCTCTTCCAAGCTCAAAGCTCAGTTCTCGGAGTCGTTAAGACTCCCTTGTAGAGCCATCACCTTCTCCTTGAGCCGGTTGCATTCTCGCTCGTTCGACATAGTAGCTGCTCGATCTAGAACGACATGCTGCAAAGGAAAATAAGAGCAATGCAATGTAAGCTACCTATTTGAGAGCAGCATCAAGCTCCGACCCTTCGGCCTCTCCAAGGATTGAGACCAAGTCAGTCTCCTCGACTTCGCGACTAGCTCGAGCCAGAGGCTCTAGCAAAGTCCGAAGCCCTGTCCTCCGTTCAAGGAACAGGGCCTAGGAGAGGGAGCCTCGACAAGGCACTCTGATCATCGTCACTAGGAAAAGGACTAGAGCACAATGAAGCACCCTCAGAGGCCTCTGTTAATTGGCCTCTATCTATAGACTCTGACAGAGTCCACTTTGGAATGGGAGAAGGCATGGGCCAACTTTTGCCTTTACCCTTTCTAAGGCATGTCACCTCCTTCGGAGCTACCTCCAAAATTGGAGCCACCTCTTGTACCATAGCCAATGACGGCACCGAAGCTGCCGCAAGCTTCGGAACCACTTGCGTAGCAGAAACCACCTCCACCAGAGTCGATCCTATAAAAACCAAAGGTATATGATATTGCTTAAATGGTGCAGGTAAAAAAGAGGAGAAGGTATTCAACTAAGGATTACATCTGGCATCTTGTTGCCGAATGAGCACCAGACTGCTCGGAGTCTCAAACATCTAACCAAAGTCCTCTTCGGACTCTGGACTTCGAACCGAAGGAATGACTACAGATATTTCTTCGACCACTACAGCTATCACTTCAGTCTGAAGCCAAGACTTGGGTTTCTACAGTCTAGATTCCGCCTTCCTCCATGACAGGAGCATCCTCCTAGCTAGATGGGATGTTTACAGTCTCTGCCTGCTTAGGGTTATCTTCAACCATCAGTGCCACCACCACGCCGCCTCAAACTGGAGACCTTGGCTCCCATCCGAGACCCTTCGTCATCGGCAGGAAGAGCCTCGAACTCCTTCGCCATCGCCATGTCCACGTCCACTTCCTCTTTGGATTGCTCCAGTGATGAGATAGGAGACTTCGAAGGAGTAAGGGCCTTCAGCTTCTAGACCACCTTCTTTTCAGGCGTCTTCACCAGTCCTGAAGACCCGCCTCAGCCTTCCTTTTCTTCAGAGCCTGGTCCAAGGCGGACCAGTCTAGAAGGGTTGGGGGTTCAACTACGAGCACACTCCATACTCAATTGAACCTCTCCCAACTCCTGACCAACTTCACCCTCCGATCCTTTTCAACGGGCGTAGGGGCTCTGAGAACCTTCTCCACAGCCCGGACGATTTGTTCTAGAGTCAAACTCACACCCGGAGCTAAAAGATAAGATATCATTTGATTAAGTCATTCCTGTAAAATCGATACTTTGTGCAAAACCCTTTGATGTAGGATATATGAAGAACTTACCTGTGGAGCTTGAAGACTTCTCCCGAAGTCCCCCCTCCGGGTTTTCTTCGAAGTTGATCGGCCAAGTGACCATGAGAGGAGGGATTAAGAGTCCAATGAACTCCTCCGCCAAGTCGCACATTCTCATGCGACGACTCACGAAGTGAAACAATCCAAGGCGGACCTGAAGCAAGCTTGTGTCCGGTTGAACCCCCGCCTCCCTTGGTAGAAGATATCCTCCAAAGGCCCCGCCAAGGCACAATCCGTCCCTACCTCAGCGTAGAACCAATAAGAATCCAGTCGGAGTACCATCTGTCGTTGATGGCGTTCACTGGGAACCGATCCAGGAACTCATCATGAAGTTGAAAGTTGATGCTCCCGAAGGCAACCACCATCTTCTCCCCTTTGAGTCTGGTAAAGGTCTTCGGCTGGCACGAAGCTTTATGAAGGGTTGCAAAGATCTACGCTCTCCCGGCACATCCTTCAGCCCGCATCACCCATTCGAAGATGGCTAGACGAGCAATCACATTGGGAGAAAGTTGGGGCAGAGTGACATGAAAAAGCCTCATTACCTTGGAGAGGAAATCCACCGCTAGAAGTCCTAATCTAGCCTCAAAGAATGCCTCGAACACTACCACCTCTCCTGGCGCGTGGTGCCGAGATCACCTCACCCCCAGGCTGGCGCACCTTAACTTCGGGGCCCATCTTCCCGGCGATTTCCGCATCAATCGACTTCTTCGAGCATGACGATGCCCCCAAGATATACGATTGATCTGTATACTTGGCAGACGTCGGACGGAGGTTGTGGGCACCGACTAGGCGAGGGCTATCTGAAAGCCCCGCCACTGCAGCCGTCACCATCGCTTGTTGCCGGGCCAAGGTCGAAGCTGGGATAGGAACTTTGTGGCTTGCCTTCGCCATCAGAGGAAAAGAGTGTTTGAGAAAATGAGCTCTAGAAGAAGAAAGGTAAAATGTGAGACCAGTCGGTAAAGTATCCGAAATTTACCTTTACTTTCTTATTTATAGCATGGGGATTCCTTGTACTATACGTTACAGCACGCCATTTGGTTGACCTATTATGTCCTCGATACTATCATAATTTGCAGAAATGTTTCATGAGAAGTTACAACCTACGGAGATGAAACAACCGTTGGCTTCCTCAGAGAGTAAAGGCTTTATTTCTAAGTCTAACGGCTCTAGAGTCTAACGACCCTAAAGACTAATGGCTCTATTAGCTGCGCAAGAGATCTATCTTGAAGCCATCTTCGCGAGTGTCTCTCCACAGAATTTGGTCTGAAGACCCTCAACTCCCGAATATTTTTAAGGGTGGTAAAGTTTTTCAAGTTCCTTTCTAAATTCTAAGTATGAAATTATTTCTTGCGTATACTGCCGTCTTCATTGCATAGGAAATTCAGAGAGAAGTATTCTAGGGGCTACTGTTGGGGGGGAATATTTCATCCTCCAGAAGTCAAGGACACTTCCATGTCAATACAAGCAGAAGAAACAAAGGCAGAAGATTTAGTCTCCGAAGCTCTTAAAAGCATCAAGGCTCCGCTGTATTTAGAGCCCTATACATCAGATACCTCCATCAAGGCTTCGGCGTGATGGAGCCTCCTGAAGCCTCTTCACCCGAAGAGGTGTTGCCAGTGAGGATAGAAGATTTTCTTCTATCTGATTAGACTAGTCTTTTACTCTTTTACCCCTATGAAGAATA
The DNA here is from genome assembly GCA_019279435.1 of Zizania palustris. NCBI lineage: Eukaryota > Viridiplantae > Streptophyta > Magnoliopsida > Poales > Poaceae > Zizania > Zizania palustris. The sequence goes on along the minus strand of JAAALK010000750.1, from coordinate 2,037 downwards.
TTAAACAATATCTTCTTAGTCGGTTCTAATTAGAGGGTAAAGAAGTTTTTCCCCTTGTATTTGGTCTATAAATACCCCTCTTCACTATGTAAAGGGGATCGAATACTCAAATATTCAATACACACTTCGAACTATCTCAAGCTATTATCCATTTCGAAGGCTTGGAGATCTTCTCGGACCTCTCGGTTGAGATCTTCGAACACCACTGAGGTTGGAGGACCCTCCGTGGTCCCCCCACCTCAAACTCCCAAAACAAATACTCTTCCTCGAGCATACAAAGCCCCTCTTGAGATTCTGTCCATGCTCCGAACCAACAGAGCCTGTCCTGCAGCTCCGTCAATGCTCTGAACTGATTTATTCAGTTCTCAAGACCTAGAGGTCCCCTCCAGAGGAAATGAAGATCGTCCTGACGACTGTGGCAACACAGAGGGCCCGTCTTCAGGTCAAAGTGACAAGGTGGAGGCTAGAAGCTACCGACAGGCTTCACCCTTAGGCTAGCCCTGTTATCCCGGAGGTGCCTCAATATGACGGTCCTACCTTGTATCCCGAAGCCTCTGAGATTCATAGAAGCACTGAAAATACTTCTTTTGATGATGAATCTCCGTTACACCCAGACTTGCAGAAGGTGTGCTTCGACCACAAATTCAGGACTTCGAAGCTTTGTAAGTATTCTGGAGAGGAAGATCCTGGGGAATTCTCCCATTCTTATGCTTTAGCAATCAAAGCCAGCGGAGGAGTCCAAGACACAATGGCAAAGTGTTTCCCTCTTGTGCTCGAAGGGGTCACCCTGCGTTGGTTCTAGTCTTTAAAACTAGGATCAATTGGATCTTGGAAGCAATTGAGAAAGAAGTTTGTGTGTAACTTCCAAAGGACCTTCGTGCCCCCTATGTCTACTGGAAGTCTTTTTCAGGTTAAGTAGCAACCTGGAGAAACTTTGCTGCAATTTTTCAAGCGTTTCGCTCATACGAAGTCGCAGATAAGAAGGTTGTCCGCATCATCTATGGTTGATGCAGCTCAGGAAGGATTCACAAATGCAGGCCTCCTCGACAAGCTTCACCAGAAGCATATTTCCTCAGTAGTGTAGCTAATGGTCTACTTTGAGGAGTATGCGAGGTCGGAAGAAGGACGACTTTGTCTTCACCAACGATCCAAGAAGTCAAACTTGAAGTAAAGACTTCGACTCCTTCACAAGAGTACCACTTTGACAACCAGCATAACAGACGAAGAGGGCAAAAGCATCCTCGCTCCGAAGTCTTGAATATTGCCCCCTCTTCGTCGAAATTGTCCCATAAGAATCCGCAAGCTCCGGGAAGCAAGGTCAGTGGCCGGAGGCCACCAGGGAAGCCGTCTAGCAAAGGCCAAGCCTTCTTCTGCTATGTCCATGGTGAGAATCGGAGCCATGCTTCCAATGCATGTAAGTCTATACTAGCTCTACGGAGCGAGTACCTCAAAAGGAGCTCTGGTCGAGGCACTACTGATTGAGCCCCTCCCGAGGCACGTCCGAGCCGGTGCAGACCGTCAGACGTGTAGACAGTTTCGAAGCCCCAAGACAACCTTCAGTGTCCAGTGTTATGCCACCTCCGAAGCAAGAAGATACACAACACCGTGACAAAACGAGTGGTTCTTCCCATCTCTAGAGGAGGAACCTTGGGCAGCATGTCGAAAAGGCAAAGGAGGGAGTATGTTCACGAAGTAGGGCATATTGGGACCTCCTCGTCGGTTGCTAAAATGCCCGAGTGGTCTCACTGTGCCTATATCTTTCTTTGTAGCTGATGCAGCGGGTATTAAATTCCCTCATGCGGACCCCCTTGTTATCACTACCGATATTGTAGGAATGGAGGTCCGAAGAGTGCTGGTTGATGGCTGAAGCTCCATAGATATTATCTTCGTCTAGGCCTTCGACCAGCTATGCATCTCGCAAAAATATCTACTCCCAACAGCTCATCCACTTCAAGGCTTCGCAGGCCCTCCTCTCGTTGTTCTCAGCCAAATAGGCCTCGAGGTCGTCTTCAGAGAGGGGCTCCTAGCTAGAACAGG
>JAAALK010000751.1:0-23710 GCA_019279435.1 Zizania palustris | reverse complement strand
TGTCTGTACTATGTATAGCCCGTTTTGTCTGTACTGTCGACCGACGGTTGACCGTGTATCCATTGGTGGTCCAGAGGCGCTTGGCCCTCTGGACGGGGCGCCTTATAAATACCCTCAACTGTAGTTGCAAGACACGGGCTCAAGGGGCATTGAATACATTACTCTCATTTCCACCAAGAAAACCTGCTGGTCCAATCTGTCGTTCCAACAGTTGGCGCTGTCCGTGGGGACCTTAGTCCAAGAAGCTAGCGTCCTCTACACCCACTCACCAAAGCATGTCAAGTCGAAAGGGAAGCAAGCGCGGTTCCCCCACGCCGGTCAGCCCGTACCGCCGGGGTCGAGCCCGCCGCGATCCCCGACCCCGGCCCCTCGGTCCCTGCCATTGCGCCGGTCGGGGCGCCCTCCCTGGAGCCAACCCAGGCGCCGGAAGGGACACCCGAGGCCAGAGGCCCTACCGGCATACCTGAGCCGACCTCCGTCAACCTGGCGGGGTTGCCGGAGGAACCGCCGGAGCAGCACGCTCCAAGCGAACCCCGGTGGTGTCCCTTCGGACTGACTACGCCCACTCACGGGACCCCGACACTGCCTCAGGAGGAAGCGGGAGCCAAGCCGACGCCCTGGCCGCCGAGAACGCTCGGCTGAAGGCAGAACTGGCCTTGTGGCGCCAGGAGGCGTCGCTCCGCCCTCCAGAGCCCCTCCGCGCCGCGAAAGCTATGGCCGTGGCGCTGAGCGACGACGAAGATCCAGCGGACGAAGAGAACCCGTCATATGACGAGGAATCCCCCTTGCATCCGGAATCTTTAGAGGGTGCGCTTCGGCTCGAAGTTTCGCGCCGCCAAGCTTCCCAAGTACTCCGGGGACTCCGGGGGAGCCGGGACACCATGGCTAAATGCTTCCCCCTGGCGCTCGAAGGGATCGCCCTCCGGTGGTTCTGGTCGCTCCGACCCGGGACCATTCATTCGTGGAGCAGCTGAGGAAGATGTTCGTCAACAATTTCCAGGGGACCTTCGTGGCCCCCATGTCCACCGGGAGCCTCTTCCAAGGGAAGCAGCAGCCCGGGGAAACTTTGCGGCAGTACTCCCAGCGCTTCGCACACACCAAGGCCCAGATCAAGGGGCTCTCGGCTTCCTCCGTCATCGATGCGGCCCGAGAAGGCATCACCCATCCAGGCCTCCTCGACAAACTCCACCGGAAGCCCATCTCTTCGGTGGCACAACTCATGACGTACTTCGAGGAGTACGCCCGGTCCGAAGAGGGCCATATGCGCCGGCAAGCGATGATAGTCCCCGTCTGGGCCCCGAGCGCCAGGACAGATGAAGCCCCCCCGGACCCCAGCCGGGGCACGCGCCACGCTTCCGACTTCCGCCGCCAGGATCCCGGTCGGCAGGATTCCGTCCATCAGGACTCTCGACGGGGCCGAAAGCGGAACCAAGCCTCCGCCCCGAGCGCCTTCCGGAGAAGCCTTCTACTGCAGCGTCCACGGCGAGAACCGGAGCCACGACACCGACTCCTACCAGACCATACTCGCCCTTCGTAGCGACTACCTCGAGCGCAATGCCGGTCGCGGCTCCACCGACAGGGGGGTCCCTACCCCTCTCCCAGAAGCGGTCTAGGTCGTTGGGCGCCGCGAGGAGCCAGAAGCCTTGACCCCGGTCTCGGAGTTCGATGGGGTCCCGGCCCCCAAGTTCGAGGGTGCCCCGGATCGAGGGAAGCGAGTTGTCCTCCCCATATCCGGAGGGGGAGCCCTGGGGGCTCTTTCCAAGCGGCAGCGCCGAGACTTCGTTCGAGAGGTCGGACATATCGGCACGTCTGGCCCCTCGACCCTCCCAGAGTGGTCTCATGTCCCCATCACCTTCACCACTGAAGATGCCTCCGGAGTCAAATTCCCGCACGCCGACCCCCTCGTCATTTCAGCAGACATCGCCGGAGCTGAGGTGCGTCGCATACTGGTCGACGGGGGGAGTTCCGCTGACATCACCTTCGTGCAGGCCTTCGATCAGCTGTGCCTGTCACGCAAGCACCTACTGCCAGCTTCGCGCCCGCTCCAAGGCTTCGCAGGCCCCCCGCTCGATGCCCTGGGCCAGGTCCTGCTAGAGGTGACCTTCGGCGACTCCCCCCTCCAGCGCCGTGAAGAGATCCTGTTCGACGTAGTCGACGCTCCGTATGCCTACAACGCTATCTTTGGAAGGGGGATACTCAATCGCTTCGGAGCCATCGCCCACCACAACTACCTCTGCCTCAAGATGCCGACTCCTGGGGGGGTGTTGTCGGTCCTGGGTGACCAGGCCGCAGACCGCCGGGTCGTGTACGGCCATTCAGCGCCGTTGGAGCCGTGGCAGATTCACAGTGTCCGCGAAGGCACCGAAGGAGCCGGCCTCACAGGAAGCGGGGACCCCGGGCAGAAGGGCCGCCCCGCCAAGCCTCTCCCGGAAGGGGAAATCATCACCAAGACCTTGACCCAAGGAGGGAAGGAGTACCCGATCAAGTTCGGAGGAGGTCTAGAACCGGAGGTGTCAGCACAGCTCGAAGCCATCATCCGCGGCAACCTCGACATCTTCGCATGGTCCGACGAAGACATTACCGGCGTCGACTGCTCGATCATCGAGCACTCGCTGGCCGTCGACCCGAAGGCACGGCCGGTTCGCCAGGGGCTCCGGAGACTTTCCACTGAACGGGCCGAGCTCGCCAAGGCTGAGATGGAGAAGCTGCTTCGAGCAGGGGTCATCCGGGAAGTGAGTCATACCGACTGGTTGTCTAACCCAGTGTTTGTCCAGAAGAAAACATCTGGCAAGTGGCGCATGTGTATCGACTTTACTTCTCTGAATAAAGCTTGCCCCCGTGACCCCTACCCCCTGCCTCGCATTGACCAACTAGTTGACTCCACCGCCGGAGCAGAACTCCTCAGTTTCCTCGACGCTTATTCCGGATACCACCAGATCTGGCTAAGGCCCGAGGATCCAGGTCTAAACAAGTTTGTCACCCTAGCCGGAGTATTCTGCTACCTCCGGATGCCCTTCGGCCTTCGCAATGCCGGGGCCACCTTTTCAAGACTAATCTCCAAAGCTCTGGGCCATCAGTTAGGGCGCAATGTGGAAGCATACATGGACGACATCGTCATCAAAAGCGCCACCAAGAGCCACCATGGCTCGGACATAGCTGAGACCTTCGATAGCCTCCGGCGGTGTGGAATCCGGCTCAATCCGGACAAATGTGTCTTCGGAGCACGCGCAGGGAAGCTGCTTGGGTACCTCATTTCCAGCCGGGGCATCGAAGCCAGTCCAACGCAAGTTCAGGCGTTGCAGAACATGGCCCCCCCTCAGAACCTGAAGCAAGCACAAAAGCTGGCCGGGCGGTTGGCGGCTCTCGGGCGATTTTTGGCAAAATCAGCAGAGCGAAGTTTGCCCATCTTCAAGGCGCTCCGAGGTTCTAAGCATTTCGAGTGGACCCCCGAGTGTCAGGACTGTTTCCAGCAAATCAAGGAATATCTCTCCGGCCTCGTGGCCCTCGCCACACCCCAGGCCGACAGCCCTTTATTGGTCTACCTCGCCGCCTCCGGCAATGCAGCGAGTACGGCTTTAGTCCAAGAGGAGGAACTCGGCGGGAGGCTGATCCAACGCCGTCTACTTTGTTTCCGAAGCCCTCGCCGGAGCCAAGGCTAGGTACTCCGAGCTCGAAAAGGTGGCCTACGCCCTCGTCATGGCCTCCCGGAAGCTCCGACACTACTTCCTGGCTCACGATGTCGTCATCCCGACCGCCTACCCGCTAGGCGACATGTTCCGGAACAAGGACGCCACCGGCCGCATCGGAAAGTGGGCAGTGGAATTGGCCCCGTTCGGGATCTCCTTCGTCGCTCGGACAGCCATCAAGTCCCAAATCCTTGCCGACTTCGTCGCGGAGTGGACGATGGCCCCCGAGCCCGCAGGCGCCGAAGCAAGCGAGGGGGTTTGGACCGTCTTGTCAGACGGTGCTTACCAGGCTTCAGGGGCTGGGGCTGGAGCAGTCATCGTCTCCCCATCCGGCCAGCAGGCCCTGTATTCTGCTCGGCTAAGCTTCAAGTCCACGAAGAATATCGCCGAGTACGAAGGGGTCCTCTTGGGTCTCCGCAAGGCGCACGCGCTGGGAGCCGCGCGTGTGGTCGTCAAGACCGATTCCCAAGTAGTCGCCGGGCACATCGACAAGAGTTTCCAGGCTAAGCATCCAGACCTTGCCTCCTACCTCGACTCCATCCGCAAGTTCGAGGCATCCTTCAAGGGTATATCCGTCCAAAACATCCCGCGAGCCGAAAACGGCCAAGCTGACGCCCTCGCCAAAGCCGGGGCAGGAGCTCAAGCCTTGCCGCCAGGGGTTTTTTTTCGAGGAAATCACCCAACCTTCGGCACCCCCTCGCAGCGAGGCCCCCTCGGACGAGCCCCCGCCGCCACCCCGGCCAGCTCCAGTCCTGTGTACGGTCGATACCGATTGGCGGGAGCCCATCCTGCGCATGCTCACAGGCAGCGAAGATGATCATCCTAGCCCAGGCCAAGCTCGCCTCCAGCTCCGTGCGAGGTCATTCGAGGTTATCAATCGCATTCTATACAAGTCCGAAGTATGCTCCCCGTTACTCCGCTGCATCTCACACTCGGACGGAATTGCCATGCTCCGTGAAATCCACGGGGGGCTGTGCGGGAGCCACCTGCACCACGGGCCCTCACAGGCAAGGCTCTCCGGCAGGGCGTATACTGGCCCACTATCGTTGCTGACGCCAAAGAACTCGTCCGCACCTGCCAGGGTTGTCAGTGGATGGGGCGGCGCAGTCACCGACCTCCAGCAAGCCTGCTACCCATCCCCCCTGTGTGGCCTCTGGCCCGCTGGGGCATGGACCTCATCGGGCCACTCCCTAGAGCGAAAGGAAACCTGCGCTTTGCCGTTGTCGCCGTCGAATATTTCTCCAAGTGGGTCGAAGCGGAGCCATTGACCTCCATCACATCCCGAAGCGTCTAGAAATTCTTCTAGCAGAACATCGTGTGCCATTTCAGAGTACCCAGGTAGCTCACATTGGACAACGGAACGCAGTTTGACGCTGGAACTTTCCGGGCATTCTGCGACGAATTGGGAGTCCAGCTCTGCTTCGCTGCCGTGCGGCATCCCTAGTCTAACGGGGCCGTGGAGCGAGCTAATGGGCACATCCTCTCAGGCCTCAATAAACGCATCGTCGGCTTAGCCAAAGGGTTATGGCCCGATGAGCTGCCGAAGATCTTGTGGTCCATCCGTACAACCACTTCCCGGGCCACCGGCTTCACTCCATTTCGCCTCTTGTTCGGCGATGAAGCAATGACCCCAACGGAGCTCCGAGCCAGTTCGCTACGCGTCACAGCGCCCGAAGCCAACGACGAGCGCAACATCTCCCTCGACCTGGCCGAAGAGACACGGCTCCGAGCCGTCGCCAACCTCTCTCAGTATCAGAAGGAGACCAAGGCATGGTACGACCCCAGGGTCAAGCGCACTGAGTTCCAACCAGGGCACCTCGTCCTTCACACGGTGGTCACTCCCACCAAGTTGGGCAACAAATGGGAAGGGTCGTATATTGTAACAAGGTCTGGGAGACAAGGCTCCTATCGGCTCGCCACCCTAGAAGGCGAGGAGCTGAAGCATACTTGGCACGCGGAGCACCCGAAGCATTATTTTCTGTAGTATCGTCCGTACATTCCAATAGCGGCCGATAGTACCCGCTTTTGTATCCAAATTACGTAATAAAGTCACCAGACAAGTGTTTTTCGCCCCGAACGAAACGCGTAACGACTCTAAGAATCTCGCTTCACCGAAGCATCCGGGTTCCGAGCTCCGGCTCGAAGCACCCTCATTACCGGGTTCCGAGCTCCGGCTCGATGCACCCTCGCTATCGGGTTCCGAGCTCCGGCTCGACGCACCCTCACTATCGAGTTCCGAGCTCCGGCTCGACGCACCCCCCCCCCCATCGGGTTCCGAGCTCCGGCTCGACGCACCCTCACTATCGGGTTCCGAGCTCCGGCTCGACGCACCCTCGCTATCGGGTTCCGAGCTCCGGCTCGACGCACCCTCACTATCGGGTTCCGAGCTCCGGCTCGACGCACCCTCACTATCGGGTTCCGAGCTCCGGCTCGACGCACCCCCCCATCAGGCTCCGAGCTCCGGCTCGACGCACCCTCACTATCGGGTTCCGAGCTCCGGCTCGACGCACCCTCACTATCAGGTTCCGAGCTCCGGCTCGACGCACCCTCACTATCGGGTTCCGAGCTCTGGCTCGACGCACCCTCACTATCGGGTTCCGAGCTCTGGCTCGAAGCACCCTCACTACCAGGTTCCGAGCCACGGCCCGAAGCACCCTCGATATTGAGTTCCGAACTCTGGTTTGACGCACCCTTGCACTCAGATTCCTAGGTCCCGTACGAAGTATGCCGCCCTCGTCCGCGAGATGCATTCACCGCGCCTTCCTCCTAGCTGGTTAGCGCCCAGCCGGCAAACCGAATACCCGCTAAGGAGGGGGGAAGGGAAGGAGCAAGGCGAAGGACTTAACCAAGAGGGAAGGGAAGGAGCAAGGCGAAAGACTTTAACCGCACATATTGGAAACATGGAGGGTGTACAGTGTTTGTTACAAATCAAAGATAGAAAAAAGGGAATCAAGAGAAGTTCTCATCCAAGCCAAGCAAGAACCGAAGGCCCCCTCGGTCGGAGGGGCCACCCGAGCCAGAACACGCTTCGGTCGAAGGCCCGGGCGCGGTTCGCGCGGACCTCTCCTTCCTCCTCCTTCGCTCCTCCTCCTTCTTCTGGGCGCGAAAGGCCCTCTGGTCTTCTTGAAGTTGGGCCCAGCTACGCAGATCGCCCCCCCCGGGGGGCACTTCGTCCAAACCGGCTTCCGCATCAGACCAGTCAACCGGTTCGGGAGACGAAGACAGGGAGCGGGACCCTCTTTCTTCTTCCTTGACATGGTTCAGAACCCCTCGAAGGACGTCGGGGTCCGCGCGCCCGTCACTACTACGGGGAATGTTGGCGTAAAAGTTACACCAACAGGTTCTCGGTAATCAAGAATGAACAAACAAGAGGTTTGCGTTTTAGGACTATCTCAAGCCTCCGTAAAGGATAATTGTTGGCGTAAAAGATTACGCTAACAGGTTTCTGTAGAAAAGAAACTAACAAACGAAGTGTTTGCGAAGCAAACTGTTCTAAGCCTCCGAAAGGATAATAGCTTAGAATAGTTCGAAAGTGTATATTGATTCACTTGTAATTGGTCCTCATTACAGGGTAAAATGGGGGGTATTTATAGGCCTAAATATTAAGGAAAAGACCTATTTACCCCTTTATTACAACCGACATTAAGGAAACTATTCGGTTTCCTTAATAGGGCTAAAATGGTAAAAGACTAATCTAATAGGATAGAAGATAAGTCTTCCATCTTAGCTGGCGGAAAAGATCCTGAAGGACTTTGGTTCGAAGACATACTTCGAACCAATGCCTGCCTTCGGGCTTCGAACCAGGTTCCATGCACCTTCGAAGATGGCCTTCGGACAATCTTCGAACTGGCTGGCTGTCTTCATGCTGCTTTGGCAATAACCCTGAAGATGAGATATTTTCCCCCAACAGTAGCCCCTCGAATACGCTTCTCCGTTCGGCCTGTAACGTTAGGAGAGCAGTATACGGAAAGAAAAGATAACCAATCATAGGGGTTATTGATTTTTGTTTTATCTCCGAAATACATGAAGATATGAACTTCGAATCAGTCATAAAGTAATTACTTTTCGAACTATCTTAGAACTAACTCAAGAAGTTCGAAAGTCTTTTTAGACTTAGAAAATATAGCCGTTAGTTTCTGTTTCTAACGGAGTTATATGAGGCGTTATTTTCGGAGGAAAATAACAGGCGGGAATGCGAAAGGGCAGAGCCCAAACGGTAACAAACGGAAAGTTTTAGGTTATAAATAAAGAACTCTGGAACTTACTCGATTACCTTTTCACCGCTCGCTCCCAGTCAAAAGCCTTTTGAGTTCTTGAGTTCTTGAGTTCTTGAGCCCTAACTTTCGAGTTCTTGAGCCCTAGTTCCCATTCTCTCAAGTTGATCCGGCAATCGCGATGGTGAAGACCAAAGGATCTGCGCCGCCTTCGACCTTGGCTCGGCAGCAAGCAGTCGCAGCAGCAGCGGCGGCAACATTGGTGGCGGCACCCTCGATGCAGGCGGCAATGTCCATAGCGGCAGGGGGGAGAAATCCCCAAATCCCCGATGACCAAGGTCTGTGCCCTCCATCGACCAAATATTTGGATCAGTCCTTTGAATTGGGACCTTCGACCTGCAAAAGAGAGTCCTTGGCAATCACAGCAGGGGGTAAGATTAGCAATGGGGTAATGGTTCGAAGACCAGGCAAAGAAGCAATCCCATCACCAAGACCCGGAGAAGTCGTAGTGTTCGAAGCTTTTTTCGAAGCAGGCTTGGGCCTCCCTGCTGTAGATTTCTTGGCCGAAGTCCTTGACTTGTTTCATGTAACCCCTCCCCCAGCTGTCTCCGAATGCTGTAGCTAGATTAGCTATCTTCGAATGGGCTCTGAGAGCCGAAGGTTGTGAGGGGAGGGCTGAAGTCTTCGCAGCACTGCATAGAGCAACTTGTCAGCCGAAGACTTCCGTAGGCTCCGGAGGTGAAAAAGTATTGGTTGCCTTCGGAAGCATCAATTTTAGGCTTCGAGATGAATACGCTCTGCGATTCCCTGCTAAGGCCATCAACGCTAGATGGTATACTGATTGGGTGCTGCGGTGGTTTTACGCCGAAGTCGGAGTTAACAGTCCTCTAGCTGGACCTCTCAAAGAAATCAGATTCCGGAAGGAAGCTCTAGTACAACCCGACGAAGGTCAGCTCGAAGCCCGCCTGAACCTGCTTGAAAAAATTAGTCGGAGGCTCAGTATGCGAGATTTGGCCGAAGAATTCATCGGTCTTCAAATTCCTCCACTGATGGCCAACTGGCCTATCGCCTTCGAGGATGACTCGGAAGGCGGTCTTCGCAAAATAAGCTATACTTCGAGCCCTGCAGGTAACTTCGAACCAACATGCATAGTACATATTTACTTCGAAGAAAGATTAACTTGAATTATTTTTTTAGCTTCTTCAGCCCCTATTACTTCAGAGCAAATTATAAGGGCTTCGGAGAAGATTTTGGGTGCTCCAACTCCGTCAGAAAAGGAATGGCGAATCAAATTAGTCGGAAGTTGGGAGCGTTTTAACAGAGTATGGGGAATGTTGGAGTTAACTCCACCCCCTCTGATGGACTGGGTGCCTCAAGAGAAAGGACCCAAGAAGAGAGTAGCCGAAGCTGGAACCTCCAGCTCCGCAAAGACTCCGACGAAGAAGGTGGCTCGGAAGCCGAAAAACCTCGCACCTCCGAGCTCAAGAGCTTCGGCTTCTAGCTCTAAAGAAGACGAAGGTATTTTATTAGTAAGATTAATTGACGAAGATGCCGCTCAACAAAGTATTCATATTGAAGACAATGCAGGTATTCCGGAGCCTCAAACCAACATCGAAGAAGTAAGAGCTCCGGATACCCAGGGAGAACAAATCGAAGCCCCTATTGGTGTGAATGAGGCCGAAGTGCCTGCGAACATACCGGAGTCTGGAGACAATGTTGATCAACCAATGACTTCGGTAGTTCAGGAAGACACAACTCAGGCCGGAGTTTCAGTGGATGAAGGGGGAGTCGAAGTCACTATGGCTTCAATTCTCGAAGAAGTAACGAGGGCTCTTCAGGACGAGGCTCCTGTAGTTCAAAATTTAACGGCCGATTCGGATGAGGACTACACTTATGATCCTCCGATCAGCCCGGTGCTCGATATTCCAGAGAATATCGAAGGTAAATTTTGCTTAATTCTTATCAATTTTTGCAAAATTATACAATGTGTAATGTTTTTGGTTTTTCAGAGCCTCCTGTTGTCGAAGTATCCCTCGAAGATACAACTCTAAGACCTTCGACAACTTCGGGGGCCGCAACCGGGAGTTGCTCTACCGGGGCCTGGAAGAGGAAAAAGACACATCGAGCCCCTCCCAGCTCAAGGATCGACTTCATCTGAGTCAACGGACGAAAGTGAATCGACTGAGGGGGGGCCAACTTCTGAAGTTCCAAGGGCCTCGGAAGAAACCTCCGGACCTTCGCTAAGCAGGGCTGACCAGAAAGCTTCAAAACTGCTTCCTCTCATAACTCCTTTTTTGGAGGAGGAAAACCGGACTTGGGACTTTGGTTAAACCTTTGGGTGAAGCCAGTCGCCAAGTCGGGGAAACAGAACTGGTAGCCCGTTTAAGCAGAGTGAAGGGTTCGGAGCTTAACCTTGCTGTGGAAAGAGCAGCTTATCAGGTATAAAGCATCTTCGAACCAAATAATGAATTATATATGATAATTTCTTATTCTAGTTTTTCTTTTTCTTAGCAAGCAGTCTTAGCCCGCGCTGCAGCTTGTCGAATGAAAACGAAATTGCTCAACTTCGGGAAGAGAACGAAACTCTTCAAAGAAATCTTAACTTCTCCGAAGGTCGAGTATCTCAAATGGACAATGTGATAATAGCAGAGCGAAGGGCTAGGCAAAGTTTGGAAGCTGCAAGGAAAGAGCTCGAAGCAGAAAAAGTTGTGCTTCGAGCGGAGATTGAAAGACTGCGGACGGAGGATGCTGCGAAGGACTCCGCACTTGTAAGGCTACAAGAAGAGGCTGGCCAACTCCGAACTCAAAAGAATGCTTTGACTACGGAGAACGCTCGAATCTCCGGAGTTTTAGCTGAAACAACTTCGGCCAAGGATATGCTTATTGAAGAAAAGGTTAAGACCGAGAAGGTGGCTTCGGAGGTCATCGAACAAATGTTAGGTGTCTTGGAGTACTTCGGTACTACTGGATCACTACCTTCGGATGACAATGTAACTCTGCTGCGCCGGCTAAAGAGGATCCAAGGAGCAGCGAAGCAAATGAAGATGGCAGGCATACGTTATGGAGAACTCTCCGGACAAGTGTCTGCCCTTGGAATACTTCGCTACTACGAGGATTTGGGCCGATCAATCACTCCGAGCGCACAGGGCTCCATCATCTTCGACGACGACCGACTTTTAAAACCTTCCGAAGGTGTAGCTGTTGCTTGGCGAGCCTTCCAGACTTCATGGAGAGCCGAAGGTCGATCTGCGATCAAGGCTTGGATTGACGAAGGCCAACGCCAAAAGCAAGTTCGGAGCCAAGCTTCGAGCAGTCAGCCTCCTCCGAACCCGCAGGTTTAGGATTATTTAGGATTTTTTGATTATGTAAAGCTGATGCTTGTAAATATTTATCAATGAAAATCTTGTTTGTCATATTTTTAGGCTTTGCCTCTTATGGAAGATATCGAAGTGTTAGAGCTTAACAGCGAACTTCGCTCACTGTGGAACACCTTCGAACTTCTAAAGAGTTATAAGCGTCCTCGATTTCTTATCCCTCGAGATGACTCCGGCGTTATTGCGCCCGAAATAATCAAAGACATATTGTCTTATATTAAAGAGGAAGATAAAGAGAGCGACGCAAACACCTCGTCTTCTGAAGACACTAATTGGTCCGAAGACGAAGGTGAAGCCCAAAATAAAAAATCTGAAGATCTTAGAAGCTGGGAGAGAAGCCCCGAGCGGCTTCGAACTTGGGCCGAGCTTCAACAAGAACAGAAGGATTTTAGAGCTTCGAAGGGGAGGAAGAGAGTTAAACGCAAAGTTCTTAGAACTTCTGATGTTGGAACTAGTCGTTCCACCCCTAGCTCTCGGGACCGAAGAGGTCTCCGATTCCTTCTTGGTATAGATACCAATTTTTCATAATGTAATTTGTAAATACATTTGTTTTGATAATGAATGCCGATTTAAAATTGTCTCCATATTTACTAGCCCCTCTTTGGGTATAAGCAACTTCGAACTATATTCGAAGATGGTTATGTGCAAAGAAAAACTTCGGAGTACAATTTTTTTGGGGGTTCGGAGCCCCTCTGTCATTTTTAAAGATCTTTGAAATCTTTATGAGATGTCTTCGACTATTTGTAGTCAGAAGAATGGTAACTTGGTACCTTTGTAAATTCTGCGAAGGAAATCAATTAAGATAACTTCGATGACACTTTAGTGTCTTAAAAAATTTGTCACTTTGGACTTATAAGAACAGGCATTCGAAGCTCATGGCTTAAATGCTGTTTCGCTTTAGCCACCTTCGGCTGTTTTTTGCAGAAATCTACCAGCCGGAGCTTGGATTTCGCAGAAATTGTAGCCACCTTCGGCTATTTTTTTGCAGAAGTCTACCAGCCGGAGCTTGGACTTCGCAGAATTTGGCCACTTGGGCTCTTTATTGCAGAAGTCTACCAGCCGGAGCTTGGACTTCGCAGAATTTGGCCACCTTCGGCTCTTTTTACGGAAGTCTGACAAGCTGCAGCTTGGACTCCGCAGATTTTGGCCACCTTCGGCTCTTTTTACGGAAGTCTACCAGCCGAAGCTTGGACTCCGTAGATTTTGGCCACCTTCGGCTCTTTTTACGGAAGTCTACCAGCCGAAGCTTGGACTCCGTAGAGTGTGGTTTTGTTCTCTTTTACGGATGCCTACAAGCCGTGGCCTGGGCTCCGGATTATGTCAGCCCCCACACCGGAGGCTTCGACTTTATGGGTACGAAGTCCGGAAATACAACCCTGCTTAACACACTTCCCTCTCAACGACTTCTGTCCCAGCGCGTCCGCTCGGGAGACTAGGAGCGTCAAGGGGAAGGCACGCTACAGGATGTACGCTTTATTAATTTAGAGGTGATTACAAGCGAATTACAAGGAGCCCTTATGCGAAGTATCGCTTTAGGTGCTCCGCATGCCAAGTATGTGCTAACTCTTCACCTTCTAAATTAGCTAATTTAAATGAACCAGGGCGCCCCGAGCGGACGATTAGATATGGACCTTCCCATTTATTGCCTAACTTCCCTGGTGCTATAATGCTTCGTAGAACAAGATGACCCGGCCTTAACTTGCTAAGCTTAATCTTCGGGTCATACCAAGTCTTCGTCTGCTGATGATATTTTGATAAATTAGCTACAGCTCGAAGCCTTGTCTCTTCTGACAAATCTAACGAAGCTTGTCTTTCTTCTTCGATGTCTGGTTCGGTGCTGCGAAATGATCCTCCTTTGAGCTCCGTTGGAGTCATAGCTTCATCTCCGAATAGCAGTCTGAACGGAGTAAAACCTGTGGACCTTGTTTGCGTAGTCCGAATGGACCACAGAATCTTCGGAAGCTCTTCGGTCCACAGTCCCTTTGACAACCCTACTATTCTTCGATTTAGCCCTGATAAGATATTTCCATTGGCTCGTTCAACGGCTCCATTCGACTGAGGATGTCTTACTGCAGCAAAACATAGTTGAATGCCTAGGTCTTCGCAAAACTTCCTGAAGGGTTCTGCGTCGAACTGTGTTCCATTATCAACTGTGAGATATCTAGGCACTCCGAACCGACAAATAATGTTTTTCCAGAAGAATTTCTGTACATTATTCGAAGTGATAGCTGTTAAGGGCTCTGCTTCGACCCACTTAGAAAAATATTCAATAGCTACCACTGCGAACTTCAGATTTCCCTTTGCTAACGGAAAGGGACCAATTAGATCCATACCCCATCTGGCCATAGGCCATACTGGAGCAATGATTTGAAGAGCTGTTGGCGGGCGATGACTCCGTCGACCCATCCACTGGCATCCTTGGCAAGTGCGGACTAAGCTCTCCGCATCAGCTGTTATTGTGGGCCAATAAAGCCCCTGGCGAAGTGTTTTTCCTGCCAGAGCTCTAGGGGCTAAATGGCTTCCACAAAGGCCTTCGTGAATTTCTCGAAGAATTTCTTGGCCTTCGGCTTGAGATATACATCGGAGTAGAGGGGAACATACTCCGGCCTTGTATAATATACAGTTGATTAGCTGATAGTTTCTTGCTCTGAGCTTTAATCTTGACAATTGGGGCTCTTCGGGCAAATTTGTTCCTCCTTGCAAGAGTTCTATGATTGAATCCTTCCAATCTGCACTAGGAATGCAGAGAATCTCTACAGAAGCAACTTGTGGCACCGAAGGTATATTGAGCTCCTCATAGAAAGCTTCGTCAGGCACATCCACAGCTCCGGCAGCAGCCTTCGCTAAAATGTCCGCTTGCACGTTTTCAGCTCTTGGTATACTCCGAATGGAAATACCCTTGAAATGTGCTTCGATCTTGCGAATTTCTTCTAAGTACTTTGCAAGCTGTGGATGTCGGACTTGAAAACTTTTGTCTACGTGCCCTGCTACTATCTGAGAATCTGTTTTATAATTATTCTTGTAGCCCCTAGAGCACGTGCTTTCCGAAGTCCCAATAATATTCCTTCGTACTCCGCTATATTATTGGTAGACTTAAAGTTGAGTCTTGCGGAGTACATTGCTCTTTGGCCTGACGGTGAAATTAATACTGCCCCCAATGCCTGCTCCGGATGCTTGAAAAGCCCCATCGGAGTAAATAGTCCAAACTCCGTCATCTGATTTCTCCGGAGTCAACTTCGCAGGTGGAGTCCACTCTGCTACGAAGTCTGCTAGGACTTGAGATTTGATAGCTGTCCTTGCCAGGAAAGATATGCCGAAGGGTGCTAGCTCTACTGCCCACTTTCCAATCCTTCCAGTGGAATCTTTGCTTCGGAGCATATCTCCTAAAGGATACGAAGTTGGTACAATTACATTATGGGCCAAAAAATAATGTCTTAACTTCCTCGAAGCAATTATCAGAGCATAAACGAACTTTTCAAGTTCGGAGTATCTTGTCTTTGCTCCTGACAATGCTTCGGATACAAAATAGACAGGATTTTGGACCAACTTCCCATTGATATCAGCTTCTTTGACAAGGACTGCGCTGACAGCTGAGCCTGTGGCTGCAAGATATAGAAGTAGGGTTTCATCCGCAACGGGCACCGTAAGTGTAGCAAGATTGCTAAGATAATCTTTAATATCTTCGAAGCTTTTCTGACAATCCGGTGTCCATGCAAAATCTTCGGACCCTTTCAAAGCTTTAAAGATTGGCAAGCTCCTCTCCGCAGACCTTGATAAAAACCTGCTAAGTGCGGCTAGACGTCCGGTCAGCTTTTGCACTTGCTTTACATTCTCGGGAGGAGCCATCTTCTGCAGCGCAGTTATTTGAGTAGGGCTAGCTTCAATTCCCCTGCTTGAAACTAAGTACCCTAACAACTTTCCAACCTTAGCTCCGAATATACATTTTTCGGGGTTAAGGCGGATCCCACATGCCCGAAGGCTATTGAATGTTTCTGCTAAGTCTAGGCTATGTTGGTGCTTTAAAGCACTCTTTATTACAATATCATCCATATAGGCCTCCACATTGCGACCTAGTTGATGACCTAGAGCCTTAGCAACTAACCTTGAAAAAGTAGCCCCGGCATTTCTTAAGCCAAAGGGCATTCTTACATAGCAAAAGACTCCCGAAGGAGTTACAAAGCTCGTCTTGATTTCATCTTCGCGCTTCAACCATATTTGATGATAGCCGGAATAGGCGTCAAGGAAGCTTAGTAACTCCGAACCTGCAGTGGAGTCAACTAGTTGATCAATTCGGGGCATGGGGTAGGGGTCACGTGGGCACGCTTTATTCAAAGATGTGAAATCAATGCACATGCGCCACTTTCCGGAGGACTTCTTCTTGACGAAGACTGGGTTTGCTAACCATTCTGTATGGGCCACTTCTCTGATAATCCCAGCCTTCAACAGTTTTTTAACTTCGTCCTTAGCTAGAGCAGCTCTCTCTGCGGACATCTTCCGGAGCCCTTGTCGAACAGGCCGGGCCTTCGGGTTTACAAGCAAGCTGTGCTCAATAATATCCCGATCGACTCCGGTGATATCTTCGTCAGACCAGGCGAAGACATCCAAATTTTCTCCTACAACCTTTTCCAAGGAAGTTGCAACTTCGGGAGGTAAATCTTTACCAAACTGAAAAGTGTATTCTTTACCATCTTTGACAATGATCTTCGTTGCAATCTCTCCTTCGGGACTTGGTCTTGGAAACGATTTCTTCGAAGCTTCGGAGGAGGCTGAAAAAATTTCTCCATTTTCTTGGACACTGTTTACTTGCCTCGGATCAAGAGGAGGACCATGACCATATTCTGCTCTCCGAGCTATGGCTTGATCTCCGAAGACTGTCAGAACTCCTGATTGTGTGGGCATCTTCATGCACAAGTAATTGTGATGCGCCACAGCTCCGAACTGATTCAACATGCCTCGGCCAAAGATAACATTATAAGCATACGGGGCATCCACCACATCAAAGATAACTTCTTCAGTTCGGGCTAGTAAACCTTCTCCGAAGGTTACTTCCAGGCCTATCTGGCCAAGTGCATCTAGCGGAGGTCCTGCAAAGCCTTGCAGAGGACGAGCCGCTGGGAGAAGATGCTTCCGGGAAATGCATAACTGATCGAAGGCTTGTACAAATATGATATCTGCCGAGCTACCTCCGTCGATTAGCACCCTTCGGACTTCAGTTCCGGCAATATCAGCAGTGATAACCAATGGATCTGCATGCGGGAACTTGATACCAGCTGCATCCTCCGCAGAGAAAGATATTGGAACATGAGACCACTCCGGCATTGCAGCTGCAGATGACGAAGTCCCAATGTGGCCTACTTCTCGGACGTACTCTCTTCGCTGTCTCTTGGACATGCTTCCGAGGGTACCTCCTCCGGAGATAGGGAGAACTACTCTCTTCCCTCTATCTTGCCCTTCTTCTTGCTTCGGAGGTGGCATAACATTGGCCACCGGAGGATTCCTTGCAGCATCAAGATTTTCTATCCGCGCCACAGCCTGGACCGGCTCCGAGCGCACTGCTGCTGCTGGACTTCGGTCGGTACTACCTCGACCCGAAGTTCTCTCCAAGTATTCTCCCCGAAGGGTAAGAATAGCCTTGCAGGTATCAGTTGCATGGCTTCGGTTCTCTCCATGAATACAGCAAAAAGGGTCTGGCCCTTGCCAGCCGTTTTCCCTGGCGGCCTCCAGCCGCTGGACTTGTTCCCTGCAGACTGTGGAGCTCTTGGTGCAAACTTCTGCGGGGGTGCAATGTTTAAGACCTCAGAGCGAGGGTGCTTTTGCCCTCTTCTTCTATCATGTTGCACTTCGGGGACTGGTTCTTGTGGCTGAGCCGAAGTCTTCACCTCTGCTTTAACTTCTGTCAACACTGTCGAAGTAGCAGTAGTCCTCCGAAGCCAACCTTCTTCTGACTTCGAGTACTCCTCGAAGTACGACATCAACTGTGATACTGTGGTGATGCTCTTCCGATGCAATTTATCCAGAAGGCCTTTATGACTGACGCCTTCCCGAGCCGCATCAACCACCGAAGATGTGGACAGCCCCCGAATTTGCGACTTCGTGTGAGCGAAGCGCTTGAAGTACTGCCTCAATGTTTCTCCGGGGAGCTGTTTCACTTGGAAAAGGCTTCCAGTCGACATGGGGGGCACGAAGGTACCCTGGAAGTTACTTATGAACTTCTTCTTCAACTGTAACCATGTCGTGATTGATCCTGGTTTTAAAGACCAGAACCATCTCAACGCCACTCCTTCAAGGGCTAACGGGAAGCACTTCGCCATACTTTCTCTGTCTCCGCCACTAGCCTCGATTGCTAGGGCATAAGAACGCGCAAACTCACTGGGATCTTCATCTCCGGCATACTTGCTAAGCTTCGAAGCTTTGAACCTCGGATCGAAGCGAACCTTCTGAAGCTCGGGATGCAACGGAGATTCATTGTCGTAAGAGGCGTTCTCCGGGGCTTCGGGATAGTCAAGATCGTCGTCTTCGTGCACTTCGGGGATAGCTGGGGTGGCTTGAGGGCGAAGCCTGTTCGCAGCCTCCTGTCGCCACCTCGCTACTTCGGCTTGAAGATTGGCCATTTGAGTGGCCATGTCTCCAAGGCTATCTTCATCTCCTCCGGAAGGACCTTCCGGGTCTTGAGAACTGGTATGATCAGTTCCAATCGGAATGGAGGGTGGCAGAGTGGCTCCGGGCGGTCGGAGTGTAGAAGGGGTTGGTGGAGAGGTTTCGTATCCTCGAGGGATAAAAGCCCCTTGCGGAGTTAGAGGTGGAGGGATAGTCGAAGACCCTCCGACTTCGATTGTGTCGAAGGGTATCTCTCCGGAGATCCGAGAGGACCTCCGAGTGGGATTGCGAGGTGCACTCCGCTTAGGAGGCATGATGCAAGAGGTTGGTAGAGAACGAAGTTTTTTGGACTAGGTTCCCCACGGACGGCGCCAACTGTTGGCGTAAAAGATTACGCTAACAGGTTTCTGTAGAAAAGAAACTAACAAACGAAGTGTTTGCGAAGCAAACTGTTCTAAGCCTCCGAAAGGATAATAGCTTAGAATAGTTCGAAAGTGTATATTGATTCACTTGTAATTGGTCCTCATTACAGGGTAAAATGGGGGGTATTTATAGGCCTAAATATTAAGGAAAAGACCTATTTACCCCTTTATTACAACCGACATTAAGGAAACTATTCGGTTTCCTTAATAGGGCTAAAATGGTAAAAGACTAATCTAATAGGATAGAAGATAAGTCTTCCATCTTAGCTGGCGGAAAAGATCCTGAAGGACTTTGGTTCGAAGACATACTTCGAACCAATGCCTGCCTTCGGGCTTCGAACCAGGTTCCATGCACCTTCGAAGATGGCCTTCGGACAATCTTCGAACTGGCTGGCTGTCTTCATGCTGCTTTGGCAATAACCCTGAAGATGAGATATTTTCCCCCAACAATAATAGCTCAAGCGGTCTGAATGTGTGTTTGAACAATTAGTTCCTGGTCCCCCTTTTACAAGGTACAATGGGGGTTATTTATAGGGGAAAAGCATAAGGAAGAGACCTATTTACCCTTACATTACAACCAGCATGATGGAACCTGCTTGGTATTACGAACAGGGTTATACATGGTAAAGTAATGCAAGGTAGATAGATAAGCCAGACATCCAATCAATCATGTCCCTCAGCTTCGGGGTCTCCATCTGCCCTTCGGAGGGGTCTTCGAGGCTTCGCATCGCAACACCTTCCGGTAGTGACGACGTATGCTTCGAACAACAGTCCGCCAGCTTCGGGATCCTTATCGGTCTTTGAAGGGTAAGCTTTTAAGTCTGCAAAATGGAGTAATTTCCCCCAACAGTAGCCCCTCGAATACGCTCTTCTGTGATTAATTTGTTTAGAAAGAAAGCAGTATACGGAAGGAATATTTCTATTTTCAAGGTCTTAAATAGGATTTTAGAGATGTGGAGACTTAACCGAAGACTTTGAGCTTAACGCATTCGGAGCTTCTCCTTCGGGGTCTTGTCATAATGGGAGCGGATCAGTTTCGGAGCACACACATCGTGAGGCGCCGTTAGAAGTAGCCGTTATAACGCAAGTAGCCGTTACCCTCTGCAGAAAAAGGTAACGGTCGATTTTTACAGTGGTTGCGCGCCGTTCCAATTACCGGACCCACGTGTCGGTGACGGAAGCCGAACCTGCAAGGTGAAACTTCTCGAATAGCAGTATAGGTCGCGCCGGTTATAAAAGGGGAAAACAGGGATTACTAGAAGTTTTTTACCGCATTCACTGCTCCTGCGATTCACCTTTTCCTTCAATCTTCCGCACCCTCGAGTACTTGAGCGCAATGGCGAGAACCAGCCACACCACTCCATTGGCGGCCAACACCCTGGCGCAGCGGCAGGCGTGGGCCGCATCGGCAGCAGCGGCAATGGCGGGGGCTCCGGGCGGTGCTTGGCCCAAGAATCCCCGAGCGCTCCGTCCGCCCTCCAAGAAGAAGATGGCCCAGAGCTTTGTCATTGGCCAGTCCATGAGCACCGCGGAGTCCATTGAGGAGGCAGTAGACGGGAAGCTGGGAGCCGGAATGAGGACTCGAGTTCCCGGGACAGAGTCGACTCCACGGCCCCGGAGCGGAGAAGTGGTGGTCTTCGAGGCGTTCTTCGAAGCGGGTCTGGGGCTACCAGCCGTGGATTTTCTGGCAGAGGTACTGGACTTGTTCCACATAACCCTGCCTCAACTGTCCCCCAACGCGATCGTCCGTCTGGCCGTCTTCGAGTGGGCTCTTCGGGCGGAGGGGTGCGAAGGACGCTCCGAAGTCTTCGCGGTGACCCACGAAGCCATCTGCCAGCCGAAGCCTCAAGATGGGCCGGGGGACTCCAAGGTGACGGTGGCGTTCGGCAGCGTTAACTTCCAGCTACGACGGGAGCACGCTCTCCATTTCCCTGCGAAGGCCATAAACGACCGATGGTATACAAACTGGATACTTCGGTGGTTTTACGCCGAAGTAGGAGAAGACTCCCCCCTCTCGGGCCCTCTTCAAGAAATCTGGTTCCGGAAGGAAGCGGACATCTCCCCGAACCCTAGTTTGCTCACGACGAGGCTAGGGTTGCTTGCTTCAGTGGCCCGTCGCATGAGCATGCGCGACCTGGCTAAGGAGTTCGTCGGCCTTCGGATCTCACCCCTCGCAGCTAGCTGGCCAATCTCCATCCCGCAAGCCTCGGAGGGGGACCTCCGAAACATAGGTACATCTTTCTCCTGCGGCATCATTTTATATGAACACATTAATTATACTTATACTTTTTATACCTTTTTCCTTCAGCGGCGCCTCTTGCCTTAGCTCCGGATGACATAGTCCGGGCTACCGAGCGAATTCTCGGAGCCCCTTCGGCGGTCGAAAGGCAGAAAAGGCTGGAGTTGGTGGGGAGTTGGGAACGGTCGAACAGAGTGTGGAGGGGCCTCGGTATGGAGCCTCCGCCCCTCCCTGACTTCGCCACTGGAGCGGCTGGCCGCAAGAGGAAAACGACGGCCGAGCTCTCCAAAAAAGCCGGTAAGCAGCCGCTTCAGAAGAAGGCAGCGAAGCAACCTCCTCACTTGACGCCTGCTTCGTCTTCTTCATCGCCGGACGCGCGGAGCCCAACTCCCGAAGAAGTAGAAGACTCCGGAGGTGCGACGGCAGCGGCCTTGGAAGCATACCTCTTGGTGGACGAAGATATGGGGGAAGTCCCCCCAAGCACCTCCGTTATGGAAGGGGTCGGTGTAACTCCGACGACTCCTCCCGCACCCGTCATCGTGCAAGTGGAGTCAGGCTCTACCTCCGACTCGCCTGCACACGAAGGGGTTCCCGCGGAGGTCGTGGCTCCGACGGATGAAACCGAGGGTAGGACTTCGGGGGATGACTTCGACAATATCCTTCAGATGTACGAAGTTCTGGAGGATCCGGCGATCCTTCCTCAAGAGGCTCTCAGAGGTATTTTCCCGGAGCTCTTCCTTTTTTCGTCGACATTCGCTCGCTATCTGTAAAATATGTTAATTAATCTTGATATTGAAATAGGTACCTCTTCGGGTACCGAAGCCTTGGTGGCGCCCGACGTCCCCGCTTCTTCGGAGACGGTTACCCGAGCGGACTCTCCGGCTCCCCTGGGGGCTCCGGGCCTAGTGGTGGAGAACGTATCCTTCGGGGCGGACGATGTGCTCCCTGGGACGGAGTTGGCTCCGGCCGTGGCGACCTCGACCACTGAAGGCGCCTCCGACAACGTGGTTCCAGCCGGAGATGTTGCGACTGAGGGTCAGAATGTTCTTGCTTCTCCCCCTTTCGTGCCGGGGAGGGGTAAGAGTATTTCCAGCCTGGGCCTTCGTCTTGACCAAGCTGCGCCCTCCGTTGGCAATTCAGAGGACGAGGCTGCAGAGGACGACGCCCGAGCTTTGTCTTGGCTCCCTCTTCTGGCTCCTTTCTTGGAACACCGGAGCGGCCTTCGAAGACTCCTGGAGCCCCTGGCTGAGAGAAGCCAGGATATTGCCAATTCGGAGTTGATCTCCGCCTTGAGCGAGGCTAGGGCTTCGAGCCTCAACACGGCCCTCGAAAGGGCTGCCCTTTAGGTATGAAAAAGACACCACAGTTGCTGCATTTTAATGGTCAAAACTTCTTTAGCACTTACCTAGTTTTCCTTGCAGCAATTCGCCCTTGCTAGAGCGGCAGCGACTTCCAACGAGGTCGAAATTAATCGACTTAACCGGAAGGTTACCACCCTTCAAACAGCTCTTGATGACTCCACCGGGAGGTCTCTCAGGCTGAATGAAGAAATTTTGGAAGAACGGAAGCCTAAGGCAGCATCTGAAGAAGCCCTTGAAGCCCTCCGTTCTCTTGCCCAAGAAGCCGAGGCTGAACGAGTGGTCCTCCGTGCGGAGGTTGAAAAGCTTCGCCAGGACGCGGCTACCTCGAACGCACAACTGGTGGAACTTCGAGGGGCTCTCAGCCAGGCAATGGCTCAGAAAAGTTCCTTGATGCTCCGGGTGGCCGCGTTGGACGCGACCGTTGCAAGCCTGGAAGCAGCAGAGAGAAAGAATTCCAGTACTGCTGACCGTACCTTGGAAGCTCTTCAGGGCACGTTAGAGTACTTTGGCACCATGTGCCCTTCGACCTCTGCTGCAGCCTACGAGCCGCTCGACCGGAAGCTTATGAGGATCCAGGTAGCTTCGTCGCTGATGAAGAACTCCGGAGTCCGGTACGGAGAGATCTCCGGACAGTGCGCCGGCATCGGGGTTCTTCGTCACCTCGAATCTCTTCGGATTCCCCTCGATTCGGTTGGTGGTTCGTCCCCTGGAGGCTTCGCGGATGATGACCTGCTGCGGACGTCTTCGGAGGTGGCTTCGGCTTGGGAAGCTTTCCGATCAGTATGGAAGGCGGACCATAAGGTCGCTGCTAAGGCTTGGATCGACGAGGCCCGCCGGCAGAAGCAAGCTCAAACGAAGCCTCCACTCCCAGCTTCGCCAGCCCCTCCGGTTCCAGCCCCACTGTAGGACCGAAAGTAGCGACCAGAGGGGGGGTGAATGGGCGCCTAAAAAATTCTTTCGAATCAATGGCCTGTTCCCAATACCCAACGCACCTCAGCGGACTAACAGCGAAAAATAAACAGATCAACAAAGCCTCAAAAGATTTAGCCTAATAACAATCGGTGTCCTAATCGGCAAGACACCAACACAGTGCTAATAGGCTACTTAATTAAAGCATTCAAAACATGGTAGATTAAACTTCACAGAAATAGATCATCACAGCAATTTATCTGAGTGCACATGAAATGGAAAGTCTTACTATTCAATGTTGTCTCCTGTTCGGTTCTTGACGAAGCCTGTTCGAAGTGTACTTCACACAGGAGACCAGAAGACAAATAAAATGTGAAGCTTTGAACAGTCTAGCCAACTCTGAAGACCGAGCATAAAAACATTATGCACACTTCGAATAAGAAACATCAAAACAGTTGCTAACACACGATTCGAAATCCCTGGCGTCTAAAATATTTGATTGACACAAAAATTCGGAGTAAGCCTTACGGAGTACCTCCGCTTTCCAGGATTCAACAGCATGGACCACGTTTTACGAAGTGAGACCCATACACACACATTTGTCAGTGAGTTAAAAAAAAATTTCTGCCCAACCAGACCTAAAAACAGAGTACTCAAGTGCTATTACCCTATGAGAAGTAAGAGACAAACTAGCACACAGCCTAGCACTTCAAACCTATGGATAGGAAAGAGTCCAGAGCAAAAAAAAACGTGCAGAACCAATATTTTTCAAATGGAAAAATTTGTGCTTAGCTGCTGCTGTCAGAAGACATGCAATGGAAGTTGTGTACTGCGAGAAGCTCCAAGAAAAATCAGCGGGGGTTAACAGAAACTTCGGTGGGACCCTCACTATGTTAAATCAGCGAAAG